>JAVIAB010000106.1:68921104-69051104 GCA_032433765.1 Megaustenia siamemsis | reverse complement strand
CACGGCCACAGAATGAACAAGTCAGGCCCACTGATCCACAGGGTTTTCCATCCTTTTTCATGAGTCTTTTCTCTCCTAAGTTTTACCTTAGCACAGTCTCAAATGATATTATACCATTGGGGGCCTCGGTAGCCTAGTTGGGAAAACCACCCGACTAGACTACCGACGTTCGGACAACCCGTGTTCGATTCCCGCTGGGAGCAGTGTGAATTGTACTCGTGGTTGGAAAAAAAAAAAAAAAAAAATACCCCCACGGTCGACCCAGCCGTTGGCAGAAATGGGTACCAGGGTATTACCTTGGGAAGGTGAGGAATGTTGCCTCGCATCTGAGTTTAGATGCTTGAGGTGACACTATACAGAAATCTCCGAACATTTCTGGATAGGCGGCCGAGCACATATGGGTGTAAACTCGCGTGCTAAGACGCCGGTTCAAGTCTCGTACTTTACCTTTACCTTATTATACCATTATTTATACTTGCTCTCCATGATGTGCAATCACTTGCCAGATGCTCCCAGTCATATTCACATATGGAGAAGTCATATATGGCGTGACGGGGTTCTTTACTCTCTCAATATGTATATATATATATATATATAATGTTACAAGTATTTGTGTTATTCCTGAATGTTGTTATCTTTATTTTTGAGTACATTGTTGGATTTGAGCCTAGGCCACAACATTAAGGACCTTAATCCGAGGGGGCCTAAATTTAAAAAAAAATGTAACGTATGATAGAGACCTGCTGGTGAACGGGCCCTCATGGCTGACCACACTAGTAACAAAAAATTCCTCAACGGTCAAACATAATTTGTATACCACTAACACTACATCGTCCGTGCGCTGCCGGGGCCCGAAAGGGGAGTAAAAATATATAAAAGAATAGCGGCGCTGTACCCTACCAGGCATGTTCGTAAGAGGCGAGAAAGGAGGGTTAGGCAATGGGACTGGCTATCCCATACTGTAAAAAAATAAGCCGAAAAAACTTCACAAACATGAACAAGATGATGGGGAAGACATGGAATGATCTTAAAAAGAATTGCAAAAAACAGAACGACTTGGAAAGTGTTTGTTGAAGACCTATGCTCCACTGGGAGCTAAAAGGTAGAAGAAGAACACTACATACTCTAACTTTATGTCACTGGGTGCAACGGGATATTTTTTTGTCTCTTTTTTTTCCTCGTTATCTTTTATTTTCGTTGTAAATCGTTTATGTTGTTCACTTTGTTATTTTGTTATTGATACTTGAATGCCTATTTTCATAATGTAGGAGACAAATAATAATAAATGAATATTATTCTAGAGGGAAACTTCCCAGGCGGTAATTAGCGATTCAATTCAGAGGAAGAGGTATGTTTACAGCACTCGGAAAAAATTACAAATAATAAACAGAAAAATAAACAAAGAACAATATAACACCCGAAGCAGGATCGAACCCGTACTATTTTCATAATGTAACTGTCCTTACATTATTCTCTTCCTTTCGTTCTCTTTATTATTCTCATTACGCTGCTTTCTTTACGCCTGTTGTTACATTATGCTTTATTCTTCTTTGTGTCGTGTGTTTGCAGTTCGTTAGTCAAGCACATGGTTCGACAAAAAATGGCGCCGCCGGGTATGTTCAACCCGAATATAAAAAGTCTGTGTCGGTGGATGGGGCGGATGAATCAAAAATGATCAACGGCCCAGAAAGCAAAAACAGCAAAGTGTGTGGTACACATGAGGCATATTCAGAACACGAAAGACGAATATGGCAGACCACCGTGAAAGAGATTGGAGCCTCATCACGAAACACTCCAAAGAAAGCCATGGAGAGCAATCCTAACTATTGTTTTAAGAACGAATTAAAAATAACTACATGGAATGTTAGGACCTTATACCAACAAGGAAAATTAGTAAATCTAATGGTAGAAGCAGAGCGATTAAACATAGATATCTTAGGCATATCAGAAACAAGATGGAAGGAATGTGGATACATACAAGATAATAAATATACATTTATATATTCAGGTAACACAACAGAACATCAAAGAGGAGTAGGCATTCTAATAAAACGAGAGCTACAAAAATATATAAATGCCCACTGGACATACAATGATAGGAATATACTATTAAAAATGAAGGCAAACCCATTTGACATAGCAATAATACAGACATACGCACCTACTCAAGACTATACGAACAAATAGAGGTATACTATGAAAATCTATACACAGTTATGAAGTAAGTGAAATCATCAGACATCTTGATTATAATGGGTGACATGAACGCTAAAGTAGGAAAAGGTAAATATAAGACCATTATAGGAAATCATGGTTTAGGAAAAAGGAATAACAGAGGAGAAATATTAATACAATTTTGTAAAGAAAACAGACTGATAATATGCAATACCTTCTTTGAGCAAGAAAAAAGGAAATTATACACATGGAAAAGCCCTGGAGACAGGAAGAGGAATCAAATAGATTACATAATGATAAAAGACAGATTCCGGAACAGCGTCAAGAAAGCCAAAACCTATCCAGGAGCAGATATTAATTCAGATCACAATCCTGTAATGATAAAAATGAAAATCAAATTCAAGAGAAACAAACAAAAAACTAATTCAGCAACACCAATAGATATAACAGCGTTAAACCAGAAAGATGTAAAAGAAACGTATACTGTTCAAGTAAAGAACACATATCAGAAGCTGCTAGAAGAGGGGATTGAGCAGTACCGAAGAGAAAATCCTGAGGAAAAAGTCACAACAAAATGGCAATGCATTAAAAAACAGCATGCAGGAATCCTGCAACACCTTGCCCAAAAAGGAAAGTAACAAAAAACAAAAATGGATAACTGACAAAATCTTAGAAAAAATGGAAGAAAGAAGACAAGCGAAAAACACTGCCAGATACAAGGATACAGACAATGAAGTACGGAGAATGTGCAAAAAGGCAAAAGAAGACTGGCTCAATCAAAGATGTCTAGAAGTCGAAACTATGGAAAGTAAACAAAACTTAAGAGAGATGCACACAGAAATAAAGAGAATGACTAATAAAGACAAAAAAGCTGCAGGAAACGGATGTATTGCAAACAAAGAGGGAAGAATGCTAACAGACAACAAAGATATAATAAATAGATGGCAAGAATATATAACAGAATTATTTCATGACGAAATGGACAAAAAGCCAGACACAAAATGTACATACAACTATAAAATCCTGAAATCTGAAGTAGAAAAAGCTATAAAAACAATGAAAAAGGGAAAGGCAGCAGGACCTGACAATATACAGATAGAGATGATACAGTCACTAGAATATTTTGGCATCGAAGTGATCACAGACATATGCAATGACATATACCATACAGGATACATACCAAACGATCTAAAATCATCAACTTTCATTGCATTGCCTAAAAAGAATGGTGCATTTGAATGCAGTGATTTCAGAACAATAAGCCTAATGAGCCAGGTAACAAATATTTTACTAAAAGTTATACAGGGAAGGATTCAGAATAAAATCAATACTGAATTAGATGAGCAACAATTTGGATTCAGGAAAAACAGCGGCACAAAAGAAGCCATATTCAGCATGAGAACATTGATTGAAAAGTACACAGAAGTAAACAAACCAATATATGCCTGCTTTATAGACTACACCAAAGCTTTCGATAGAATACACCATAACCAACTTATAGACCGCCTAAAGGATATAAATCTAGACGACACAGACATACAACTAATATGTAATGTGTACTGGGAGCAAACAGCAATAATAAAATATAACAAGGATAACTCTACACCCATGGACATAAAAAGAGGAGTAAGATAAGGATGCATCCTATCACCAAGCTTGTTCAATCTATACACTGAGCAAATCTTTAAAAACATCTCAGAGATGCCAGGCCTAAACATTAATGGAAAGATAATCAATAACCTAAAATGTGCTGATGATACTGTTCTACTAGCAGAAAATCCTAAAGTCCTACAACAATTACTTAAAGTGATAAACATAACAAGCAAAAAATATGGACTAGATATGAATATCAAAAAGACTAAAACTATGATCATAAACAAAGAAAATTCTCAAGACCTACAATTAAATATCACAGTTGAGGGAATACATCTAGAGACAGTCTAGAGCTACAACTACCTGGGACATACTATAACCAGTGATGGAACATGTAAAATTGAAATAAACAAAAGAATAGGTATGGCAAAAAGTAATTTTAATACCATGAAAAATATACTAACAACAAAAGAAATATCAGCAGGGCTGAAACTAAAAATGGCAAAATGTTACATCTTATCAGTATTCCTGTATGGTGCAGAAACATGGACATTAGACAAGAAAACAGAACAGAAAATTGAAGCCTTCAAAATGTGGATTTGTAGAAGAATAGGTAGAATAGGATGGAAACAAAAGAAAACAAAAGATTAAGTTTTAAAACAACTGAAAATAAAAAGAGAACTACTAAATACAATTAAGACAAGACACATTACATTTTTGGGGCATGTTAAAAGACACAACAGCCTACTAAAAGTAATATTGGAAGGGAAAATACAAGGTAAAAGAGACAGAGTCATACCAATACTAACATGGACGAGTAACATCAAAAGATGGAAAAGTCAATCTATGACAGACTGCACCATCAAAGCAAGAAACAGAGTAGAATGGCGATCCATGGTAGCCAACCTTGGTTGCGGAGAAGGCACTCGATGATGATGATGTTACATTATGCTATTCCGGTAATGTTGTGTTTTTGCTTTATGTTGTTCTCTTTGCTTTATGTTGTGTTTTTGCTTTATGTTGTTCTCTTTGCCTTATGTTGTGTTTTTGCTTTATGTTGTTCTCTTTGCCTTATTCGCTGTTTGCTCTTATTTGTCTATCAAAACTGGATGTCATAAATGCCTTTACTTAAGAAAAAATGTCATTTGTCATCCCGCAAGTTCACATCTCTCAAATCTGATATTTTAACGTCTTTAACTGCGACATTTCTTAACTTCAAAGTAAAAACAACAATATTTTGCAAAAATGCGAACTGAGTTAGATTATTTCTCCTGGCTTTAGATTTCTGCTGCGCATTGATCTTCAAGAATATTGTTTCCAGACTTCTTTTTGGGTTATCAGGTTTAGCTTAACCTCTAGAATGCGGCCTCATTATTTCTTCCTCGTAGCATTTTATTTTTATTTTAAATTTTATTTTTATTATTATTATTTTATTTATTATTTTATTTATTTTTTTTTAAGGGGGGAAAGGGGGGGGGGGGAATTATTTTTGTTTTGCCTCTACAGTGGCGACTCAATTAATTAGCTGTTGAGGGATGTTTGTCGATATTCTTGAGTAATTTTTACACATTTAATTTACACAAGTATCATCATCATTATCATCAAGTACCAGGCCTGCTGGCGTAGGTGATCATGTCTTTCCACAACTTTCGATCTCGACAGTTATTTATCATTTCTGTTGTTGACTTTTTGCCAAGCCATTCTCTTAAGCTGTCTGGTATCTGTTCTATTTGCTTCCCTCAATCTCCTCGTTCCTCAATTTTTCCAGTTGTTAAAATATATTCCAGTTGTTCTCTTCTCATTACATGACCAAAAAATGATGATTGTTTCTTCCTAATATTGGAAATTAGCTCTCTTTTTGCTTTGATTTCTTTCAGAACATTTTCATTACTCTTCTTAGCTGTCCACGGTATTCTCAACATTCTTCTGTAAAACCACATTTCTACTGACTCCAACTGATTTCCTTGTCTGTTGTCCTATTGCCCATGACACTCTCCCTTTTACTCAAATGAAAAGAATGAACATTTGGCATGCTGAAATGAAGAAGGTAACAGCTGTAAGGAAGAACATTAGTCACCTTACTTCCAAACGCTGTTGTCTAATGCAATGAAGTTGTTGTTGTTATTAAGATTATTATCATTGCACACCGGACAAACCCATAGGTACTCCGAGATAACCCGAAGAGAATCCTGACCTATGACCTCAGTTACATGACCTGGGATCCACTGTGTGGGTAGGTTTTAGCTGACACTTTTTCCCGGACAGCGGCCACATTTATGGCCTACTCTTCGATCTTAAGTGCTAAGGGTTCTTTAACGTGCGTGAGTGCACACGGGACCTCCTATATATTTGCATTGTCCGAGAGGTTTAGACACCGGATCTCACTACTCAAGAGATGGGAAGGTTACGTTACTAAGAAACCACACATTCATTTTTCGAATAAAAAAAATAAAAAAATCACCACCGCCTGTGATTGACTTTGAACTCGAGTCCTTCCGGTTCAGAGGTAGACGTCATACCAAATAGACTATCCAGCCCCCCTGCAATGCATTTTAAAAACTGACGTCATTACATGTTACAAGACATTTTAATCACATCGCATGCAAATCTGGAATATGATTCAGAGTGAACGATGAAGCAGACAAATAGAGAAGAAAAATGCTGAAGAAAATAAAAGGAAATATATAGGGAGGGAACTGAGTGGTCTAGAGGTAAAACGTCGGACTCTGAACAGGAAAGTCACTGGTTTGAAATCCTTTAAAGACGGTGGGAAGTTTTCAATTCGAATCTCTGGTTGTTCGAGGTTTTACCCTCCCTGGTCTCTGAATTATGAGATTTGATGTCTAGAACTCTTGAATGACGGCAAAGAAAAAAACAGGAGTGTTTACTCTGTGCGTGTTAAAGAGCATTTGGCAGTTGAAAGTTAAATAGGGTAGACTAAAAATGTCTGCTGCCAGGTCAAAATGTGTTAAATTAGAAAATAACCTAAGCCAAATAAGGTTTTGTTGGGTCGAAAGACGCAGATATCGTTGCTTTGTCGTAAACTAGCGACACACTGCGTCCACGTCTACTAAACTGAGCTAGCGACACACTGCGTCCACGTCTACTAAACTGAGCTAGCGACACACTGCGTCCACGTCTACTAAACTGAGCTAGCGACACACTGCGTCCACGTCTACTAAACTGAGCTAGCGACACACTGCGTCCACGTCTACTAAACTGAGCTAGCGACACACTGCGTCCACGTCTACTAAACTGAGCTAGCGACACACTGCGTCCACGTCCACTAAACTGAGCTAGCGACACACTGCGTCCACGTCCACTAAACTGAGCTAGCGACACACTGCGTCCACGTCCACTAAACTGAGCTAGCGACACACTGCGGCCACGTCCACTAAACTGAGCTAGCGACACACTGCGTCCACGTCCACTAAACTGAGCTAGCGACACACTGCGTCCACGTCCACTAAACTGAGCTAGCGACACACTGCGGCCACGTCCACTAAACTGAGCTAGCGACACACTGCGGCCACGTCCACTAAACTGAGCTAGCGACACACTGCGGCAACGTCCACTAAACTGAGCTAGCGACACACTGCGGCCACGTCCACTAAACTGAGCTAGCGACACACTGCGGCCACGTCCACTAAACTGAGCTAGCGACACACTGCGGCCACGTCCACTAAACTGAGCTAGCGACTTTTTCTGTCGGTGAGTAATTGACGTTTCAAATTAGGCCTCGCTGCTAAGGCCAGGGGTGGTTACCACAGAGAGAAATCATAAATAAATATCCCAACTGGTGTAACTGAGATTTGAACTCACAACCTCTCGTCTCGAGACCGAGGTCTTGCCTCGAGAACAACGACTCCCCCCAACACGTAATTAGATTAACCAGTCTGGACCAACGAGTAGGGATTGAAGAATGACGACAATCCAGTAAACAAAATTGTAACTCTGAAGGCGGACGTACTGGGCTGAAATGTGCATATACCGTAGCTCACTCGATGTGTATTCGTTAATTAGTAAGCGCCAGGACTTCCAGTGGTAAAGTAACAATGTTTTAGACAAACAAATAAGACATGTCGTTATCTAGGCTAACGAAGACGGAGTGTGTCAGCCACGGTGCAGGTTTAGCAAAAAGCATCAGGACACACATGTACATACAAGTATCGACCACGAGACCTGCGCATCTTATTTCATGAATTTGTCTCTACCCCTCGATCGTGAAACATAACAAAGAGCTAAATTCTCGTGATCAAAAGAATTGAACGCTGAATATGAAGAAGATCGGATACAAATAATGACAACTAATAAGGAGACCAACAAGAATTATTGGAAAAACTAACAGGCAATCTTTTCCTTCTGTTCGGACGAAGAAGACACCCATTGAACTGCCAAAAGTGCAGGAGACCGGACCGTTTTTATTTCAGCATATCTGCATTCATGAACAATGATGTGTCTAATAATAAACATTTCCTTTAGTTTGTTCGTCTTCATGACATTTCTCAACTCTAATAACCAAATAACCAAATAACTGAAAAACAGTACGATGAAAGATCATAGATTTATCATTTGTATGTCTTAATATCGTGATATTTTTAGATCGCTTTTATCTTGGTAAAGCAAACCCACGGAGTTAAAACAATAATGATAAAAGGCAAAGCATATGAGTCCTAGTCGATAATCAACCTACGGGTAAAATAAAAAATCCTGGTACAAAAACAGGCAGAACAAAAAACAAACTCGGTCGTTAGCTTAATCAGAGGGATAGGCTTCTTTAGTACACATGACTGCAGTGAGGTTTACAAGTGTGACCCTTATAACAAGAAACATCTGTTAGTTCGCTTCAGGTTTCGATGACAAGCAAGTAGCACAGTGTGTGTTGTGCTACGCGATATTGTCCAACGAAACCATGAAACAACATTTGGAAGACTTCCCCATACTAAACATACAGATCATGTCACAAAAGATTTTATGGTTTTTTTTTTAAAAATAAGAAACATGGACATTGTTAAAGGACGAAAAGGGTTTTTATTTTATACTATTGGTTATAACAATGAAAATGAAGACTTATTTCTCAACAGAAAACATCACACAACACCTGAAGAACATATTTTATCCGCTACAAATATCACGATTTTTTGCACTGATCAACATGAAAGCTGCCAGTGATCTCAAATAGTACATTTGTATGGACCCGCGACAGCTCAGTGGTTAGTGAACAGTACTACAAAGGACAAGAGGTAGGGTTCGATCCCAACCGACGGCTTCCGGGTTCACCCAGCTCTTAATGGGTACCGGATTTTTTTTTCTGGGAAAGTAAAGCAGCGCGGGCGTAATACCACATTACCCCAAAAATCATGTGCCGAAGGTCTGTAAAATTTATGGTCCCTAACACCATATTTCCTATACGTCACTTGGCGTGACGGGGGTACTTTACATTTTCACATTTATGATGTGAATTAACGTTTAACAGCCAATATTAGGGAACATATACTAGACAGAATGCTCATCTCCCCCTTATATTGCTCTGAATTTTGACAACAGTACAAACATAGACAAAGAGACCTTGCTACGTTAGGTTTGAACACGAGAGAAATGCTCCTATTGTTTACACACTATTGATGAAGAAGTATTGAACAGCTTTAAAGGAGTTTACAACATCTGAAGATATGGATTGATTAAACGCACAGACATGGCAAGAACAATGCCTGCAAAGTTTGCTGGGCTTCAAACAGATTAAGAAGACAGTAAAAAAAAAGTAAATGAGGAAATTCTCAAAGAGGCCAAAGCAAAAAGGGAGCTCCTAAAAACATCAGAAAGAAACAATCAACATTATTCGAGCACATCATGAGAAGAGGAAAGTTGGAATAATTTGTTACAACTGGCAAAATAGAAGGAAAGAAAGATTGCGGACGACAAAAGAGAAAATACTAGATAGATAGGTGTCATGGCATGGAAACAGTCAACAACAGAGCTGATACGATGCACTGTAGATAGAAGATTGTGGAGGAACATGATCGCCTATGCCAACCGGTATGGCACATGAAGATGATGAAAAAACGTAAAGAGCCCCGTCACGCCAAATGGCGTATAGGGAATATGGTGTTAGTGACCGTAATTTTTACAGACCTTCGGCACCTGAATTTTGGGGTAATATGGTCGGTAGTACGCCCGTGCCGCTTTACTTTCCCAGAAAAAAATCCAGTAACCATTAAAGGCTGAAGGAGATCGTAACATCGATGAAAAGACTAAGAAACAACCAAGAACTAGCAGCAGATACTCGTGGAAGATACTACTTCCGTCCTGTGTGAGATCTTCGACTCGAGAGGAAAATGAATAACATCGATGACTAGACAGCATTGCTGCAAACAAGAGGCGCTCTCTTCACTAAGATGGTGACAAATAAATAAATAAAGCCTAGACATACTTTAAATGCGCCCATGCGCTGCCGGGGCCCGAAAGGGGAGTAAAGAATAGTGGCGCTGTACCCTACCAGGGATGTTCGTAAGAGGCGAGAAAGGAGGGCTGGACATGGCTATCCCATGCTGTAAAAAAATAAGCCGAAAAAACTTCACAAACATGAACAAGTCGGATGGCAGGACAAATTCACTAACATAGAATTATGGAAATGTACCAGTCAAATACCAGTGAATAAAGAGATACAGCGAAGACAATGGCGCTGGATAGGACACACACTGCGGAAGCTAACTGAGAGTATTACACAACAGACCCTATTTTGGAATCCCCTGGGGAAAAGACAAAGAGGAAGACCAAAGAATTCTTGGAGAAGACAGGTTGAAGATGATGGGGAAGACATGGAATGATCTTAAATGAATGGCAAGAAACAGAACGACTTGGAAAGTGTTTGTTGAAGACCTATGCTCCACAGGGAGCTAAAAGGTAGAAGAAGAAGAAGAGGAAAAAAGAAGAAGATATTTTAAACTAATCAGTCAATCTGGTCAATTTTGTTAAAATTCAGTGACTGGCTTTTTCAACAGAATTCTGGCAGAATTGTTCAACAGCTTTGTAAAACTATCGGCAATCTATTAACTTCTACTACACTTGAAGGTTGTTGGCTATCATGATGTAAAGCTTTGTTTCGTTTATGGGATTTGAGAGACGAGATAAGATCGATTCTCACGGTGAAGCACTTTCACTTCAGTGATCGTTTGGGGGGGAGCATAAGCGCCTGCGACCTGCGGTCGCAATAGCAGGGCCGGCGCACCATCAGCTGACCAAGACCTAGCAGATCTACATCCTCGTGGTCTTCCCTGGTAACAGTCTGCGTCAAAACAGGCTGGCTAACAGAACCTAGGATCGACGTGTTCCCTGTAGTGGTGGCTGTTACTGATTGAGGACCCAGTATTGCAGTACCTCTGGGCTGGATTATTAGTTTCCCAGCGTAGCCTTGGGACAGACGACCTCCAACCTCCAGTAAGAGCCGGGAATGTCAAGAAAGACATTACGACCCGCCACATCTTATGAATCAAAGGGCAAACAAGCTCGTATCAACTCGTGGCAATCCATCAACAACAACATTCAGTGATCGTTTGACAGATTTTTCCTGTATCAGTCCAACAAGCATATCTGTCAGAAATGTAGAGACAATTAAATATTCCAAACCTAAATCCTCAAATAACAAATTAAAAAATTACAGCGTTTCAAGTTAAAATCAAGATCTGAAGCAATGACAAATTAAAAATATGGAACTAAGACATCATTACATGTAGAACTAAAACTATGAGACATTTCCAAATATTACACTTTTTTAATGGAAAAATAAATAAAATTCATCATCATCATTGAGTGCCGTCTCCGCAACGAAGGTTGGCTACCATGGAGCGCCATTTTGCTCTATCTCTTGCTTTGATGGTGCAGGTTGTCATCGGTTGATTTGTCCATCTTTTGATGTTACTCGTCTATGTCTATCTATCTATCTTTCGTTCGCCTGAAGCATTGTCTATATCTGCAATGTCGTTTCCTGTATAAATGTTACTGTCTTTTGTAATTCTTGCAGTGGCCCATATAGTTTTGTCTTTAGTGTTGTATCTATGGGCCAATGGATTTTCCTCAGTCTACTATATTCAGTGCAGTCTTGAAGTATGTGTTCAGCAGTCTGGGGCGCCTGTCCACATGTACAAGTAGTTGAGGTGCCGATCTTGAATTTTGTATACATGTGACTATGGAGTCGATTGTGTCCTGTTCTGAGACGTATAATGATAACTTGTTCATATCTATTCATATTATAAAAGGCATCCTGATTTGGGGCTTGTGGTCCTCTGATTGATTTGATTATCTGTTTCTTATGATGGTATGTAACAGGTGTATCTAGTTGTGTGCCTGTTGAACCTTCCTTTGCCAACTGATCTGCTTTCTCATTTCCTGGTATTCCACAGTGAGATGGGATCCACTGCAGGGCAACCCTGTGGTGCTTGCAGAGTTCAGTCAATAAGGTCTGCAGATGTGGTAATTTTCTGGATTGTAGTGCCTGGAGTACTGATCTTGCATCTGTCAAAAACACTACAGGCTGCGGGCTAAGATTAATGTTCAGCAGTTTTTCTATTGCTAACTTTATTGCTTGTATTTCTGCATCATAATTGTGACAATATTTCCCTGTTGCTATTTTATTCATATCCCTAGTGTTATTTGGGTATTCTATATATGCACCTGCTCCCCCATTTTTTACTGCATTCTGTGCTGATCCATCTGTATACACACGAATCCATAGGTCTTGTGGGTATTCTTCATCCAGGAAACTGAGAGTTATTGTTTTTCGCTGTAGACTATTCTGTTCCTCTTTATCAACTATTCCTTTCACTTCTGTCCGTATTTGAACTGATAATCCAGATTCCTCTGTCCAGGGAGTCTGTTCTGGTATGGGCAGTAGGGGGTTAACAGCTCTTGGCATGTCTGGTGTTTGTCTACTAATACGCTTGGCTTGGTGGATAAAACTGCTTCTCTTAAGTCGTCCCAATGCAAGATTTTGGAATCGGTCCTTCATTGGATGTCTCGGCATGCAAGCAAATTTTTCTGCCTGTATCAGCACCTTTGTGTCCCTCCGTTCTCTCAGTGCTGGTATCCTCCACAATTTCTCCATCTCTAATATTGGTGTTGATTTCATTGCTCCTGTGATGACCCTAAGTGCCTGGTTTTGTACTTTATCCAGTTCTTGAAGTGTGGTGTTTGATGCTGAACACCATGCAGATGATCCATATTCTAAATGTGGGCGTATACTCTGTTGGTAAACTTTACTGAGTATTTTCCCACTCGCACCCCACGTAGTTCCACACAGCTTTCTTAGAATAGCCAATTTTCTCCTTGCTTTTTGGGTTGCCTTATTTATCTGCTGTTTCCAAGATAGTTTGTTATCAAATGTAACTCCGAGATACGTAGCCTGTATGTCTTCTTTCACAGGCTCATTGTTTATATAGATGGCTCCTGCTTTTTGTTTTGGGGAAAGAGTGAAAAGTGTAGTACTGCATTTGTCTGTATTGATGCTGATACACCATCTATTTGTCCATGAATTCAGTGCATTCATAGCTCTTTGTAACAATTTGGAGGCCACTGTTGCATACTCCTCTGTGCACCACATTACCAAGTCATCTGCATACATTGCCACTTTGATACCATGTGGTAGTTCAGTAACTAGGTCATTGTTGTAGATCAGAAAAAGTGTTGGAGATAGTACCCCTCCCTGTGGAACGCCCTGGCGCAGTAAGACCTTCTTACTCTTAAGACCATCCAGTTGCACTCTGGCTCTCCTGTTATGCAGGTATGCTTTGACCCATTTGTACATCCTGCCATTTACTCCATAATTTCTCAGTTTCTTCAAAAGCCCTTCCTTCCATACCTTATCAAATGCTTTCTTTAGGTCTATCCATGCTGCTAGTACCAGTTTCTTTTCTTGAAACGCATCCTCAATTTCCTGGGAAAGATAGGTTGCCTGATCTTCGGTAGAGTAACACTGTCTAAAGCCTGCTTGTTGTGGGACAAGGAGATTTTCACTTTCCAGGTACCACTGCAGTCTGAGATTGATTATACGTTCCATTGTTTTACACAAACAGCTTGTAAGGCTGATTGGTCTATAGCTGGATGTCATTGAACCATCTTTTCCTGGCTTTAGTAATGGTATCATAATTGCTTCTCTCCATGCCTGTGGCACTTTACCTGTGATCCAGCAAATGTTGTAGATCTGCAGTAGTTTTGCTTTAGCTGCAGTTCCCAAGTTCTTAATCATTTCATTAGACACTCCATCACTACCTGGTGACTTTTTCATTTTTAATTTGGATATTGCCAGCTCTAGCTCTCTTTGTGTAATGGGTATTTCCATGACTTCATGTGCAGTCTCTTCTTGTCTTGCATTTTGTTGTTTTAGACGGGTCTCTTGACGTTTCTCTAGGCTAATTTCAATATTGTTGTCATTTGCAAAGGAGTCTGCAAAGTGATTTGCTGCATGTTTACCTGTTAGAATGTTTCCATCCTTCTTCAGTGTAATTTTTGTGTTCCCTTCTGTACCCTCATCATTCAGCTGTTTTACAAGCTTCCACACTTTTCTTGTGTCTCGTTCTAGATTCATGTACTCTGTTTTCTCTTTCCAACTTCTCCGTCTGGCTTGTAGTTTAGCCCATTGAAATTTGGCTTTAGCATGCTGATAGTTATTGTGGTGTTCCTGGCAGGGGTTATTTTCTGCTTGTTTTCGAGATGTTTCCATGTCATTGTGCAGTTGCTCTAGTTCACTATTCCAGTATGGTTTGTAGTGTTTCCGTGCCCCTCTGGGTATTGTTTCACTGGCAGCTTGTATTATTAGTCTACTGAATTCATCAACTATTTTGTTGATGTCTCTGTCTGTATTTAGATCTTTAGTCAGTACACTGGTGTAATGTTGATACATTTTCCAGTCTGCCTTTTTGTAATTCCATCTGGAGAGAGTGCTGCTCTCCCTGACGGCCTCATTTTGCACCACTAAAAAGACAGGTCGGTGGTCGCTGCCTCCAAGTTGTTTCCCAACAATACGTGTGATATTCCAATCCAGGTCTGGTGAATGGAAAGCAAGGTCTGGTGTAGATGTGGTATGCCATGATCTGGAATAGAATGTTGGTGGATCTGTTGCCTGGTTTAATAGTATAAGCCCATTGTCATCCTGCCAATTTTCAAGTTCTTCACCTCTCTTGTCCATATCTTCATAGCCCCAGCTCTGTGAATGGCTGTTAAAGTCTCCACATACAATTATTCTTTCTTTTAATGTAATTGTGTCTAGTGCTAGTGGGCGGTCACTCGGACAGTAGTAGTTTAGTAGATGGAAGTCTGTATTTCCTGTCCTGAGGTGCAGTATTTGATATTCCGCCCCATCCATATACACTTCAATCTGACATGCATTAATGTTGTTCCTTACAAGAGTCAGTATTCCGCCCTTTTGTCTGTTTTTCCTGTCAGATCGGTAGCACTGGTATCCCCTAATCTTCAAGGCTATGTCGTTGTTTAGATGGGTTTCCTGCAAACAGCATATGCTTACTTGTTCTTCATGCAGGATATTTTCTAATTCTATCTTTTTACTGTACCCATCTCTTTTGCTGTTGATGCCTTCAGCATTCCAGTGCATTATTTTGAGTGGTCTTATTTTGGGTTGGCCAGTAACTCTATTCTCTCGCCCCCTGACTCCACAGAGCGATTGAGAAGGACATCCAGTAATATAGGTTGGGCCCTTTCGAGGCTGAGGGCCCGGCGCTGCACCTGCCTGAGTGTCCATCACAGGGCGAGTGCCATATCGATTTGCAGTTATAGGCATGCTTCCCATTGGCGTGAGTGCGTGGCATCCTGATTTTTGTAGTGCGCCTTTTGGCTGGTTGCCTCCGACTTCAGCACTTAAAATTGCTAGAGCAGACTGTGGTCTTGCACGGGTGTAGGAAGGCCTGGCCAGTCTTGGTTTTCAGTCCCTGGTGACTGTTAAGCCCCATCCCCACGACAAGGAGCTGGCCTTGATAACTCGTCTATGTTAATCTTGGTCTGCCTCTGCCACTTTTACCTTGTATTTTCCCCTCCAGGATTACTTTCAGTAGGCTGTTGTGTTTTTAAACATGGCCCAAGAATCGCATTTGTCTTGTTCTAATTGTGTTCAGAAGTTCTCTTTTCATTTTTAGTTGTTTTAAGACTTCATCGTTTGTTTTCTTTTCCTTCCATCCAATTCTACCTATTCTTCTATATTTCCACATTTCAAAGGCTTCAATTCTCTGTTCTGTTTTCTTGTCTAATGTCTATGTTTCAGCACCATATAGAAATATTGAGAAGATGTAACATTTTGTTATTCTTAGTTTTAGCTCTGGTGTTATTTGTTTTGATGTTAGTATGTCCTTCATGACATTAAAATTACTTTTTGCCATTCCTATTCTTTTGTTTATTTCAGTTGTACATTTTCCATCACTGGTTATAGTATGTCCAAGGTAGTTATAGTTCTGAACTGTCTCAAGGTCTATTCCTTCAATTTTGATATCCACTTGTGGATTTTGAGTATTTTCTTTGTTTATGATCATAGTTTTAGTCTTTTTGATATTCATATCTAGTCCATATTTTTTGCTTGTCGTGTTTATTTCATTAAGTAATTGTTGTAGGTCTTTAGGATTTTCTGCTAGTAGTACAGTATCGTCAGCATATCTTAGGTTATTGATTATCTTTCCATTAATTTGTAGGCCTGGCATCTCTATGATGGTTTTAAAGATTTGCTCAGTGTATAGATTGAACAAGCTTGGTGATAGGATGCATCCTTGTCTTACTCCTCTTTTTATATCAATGGGTGTAGAGAACTCTTTGTTATATTTTATTATTGCTGTTTGCTCCCAGTATAGATTGCATATTAGTCGTATATCCATGTCATCTAGATGTATCTCTTTTAGGCATTCTATAAGTTGTTTGTGGTGTACTCTATCAAAAGCTTTGGTGTAGTCTATGAAGCAGGCATATATTGGTTTGTTTACTTCTGTGTATTTTTCGATTAATGTTCTCATGCAGAATATGGCTTCTTTTGTCCCGCTATTTTTTCTAAATCCAAATTGCTGCTCATCTAATTCAGTATTGATTTTATTCTGAATCCTTCCTTGTATAACTTTTAGCAAGATTTTTGTAACATGGCTCATTAGGCTTATTGTTCTAAAGTCACTGCATTCAAATGCACAATTCTTTTTAGGCAATGCAATGAAAGTTGATGTTTTTAGTTCATTTGGTATGTATCCTGTGTGGTATATGTCGTTGCATATGTCTGTAATCACTTCAATGCCAAAATCTTCAAGTGCCTGTATCATCTCTATCTGTATGCTTTCAGGTCCTGCTGCTTTTCCCCTTTTCATTGTTTTTATAGCTTTTTCCACCTCAGATTTTAAGATTTTATAGCCTGATGTACATTTTATAACTGGTTTCTTGTCCCTTTGATCATGAAATAGTTCTGTTATATATTCCTGCCATCTATCTATGATATCCTTATTGTCTGTTAGCATTTTTCCTATTTTGTCTGCAATGCATCCATCTTCTGTGGCTTTTTTTTAATTTTTATTAGTCGTTCTCTTTATTTCTGTGTGCATTCCTCTTAGGTTTTGTTTGCTTTCCATAGTTTCTATTTCTATACATTTTTGGCTGAGCCAGTCTTCTTTTGCCTTTTTGCACATTTTGCATATCTCATTATCTATTTTATTGTATTGGGCAGTGTTCTTCGCTTGTCTCCTTTCTTCCATTTTTTCTAAGATGGTGTTAGTTATCCATTTTTGTTTTTTGTTCTTTTCTCTTTTGTGTAAGGTGTCGCATGCTTTTGTATGCTTTTCTTTATGCATTGCCATTTGGTTGTTACTTTTTCATCAAGATTTTCTCTTCTGTATTGTTCAATTCCTTCCTCTAGCAGCTTCTGGTATGTGTTCTTTACTTGTAGAAATAAAATTAATTAATTAAGATACATCAGAGGAGCAAACATCGTTTGTCGCGTGACATTTGGAAATTTTGCAGGAAAAGTTTCCGTGAATATTTTCCGGTTCCTGGTGCAAGGAAAGAATTGGATTAGAGATTACTGTTGAGTAAATGTGTGCGACCTGGATGGACTCACAAGAGCAGCTCAAGGCAAGCTCATAGAAATATCCACGAATTGTGATCTAAAACTACAGTTAAGGAACTGTCACTTCCAAAATTATGGACTCACCAAAAAAAAAAAAAAAAGACTTTCCGGAACTAGCGAAGAGATTCATGAAATCATTGACGCATCGCAATGAAATACCGTACTGTGCTCTCGATTAGGTTATAGTAAATATGTCAGCTTATAGTAAATATATCAGCTTATAGTAAATATATCAACTTATAGTAAATATATCAGCTTATAGTAAATATATAAGCTTATAGTAAATATATCAACTTATAGTAAATATATCAGCTTATAGTAAATATATCAGCTTATAGTAAATATATCAGCTTATAGTAAATATATCAGCTTATAGTAAACATATCCGCTTATAATAAATATATCAGCTTATAGTAAATATATCAGCTTATAGTAAATATATCAGCTTATTGTAAATATATCAGCTTATATTAAATATATCAGTTACTAGTAAATATATCAGCTTATAGTAAATATATCAGTTACTAGTAAATATATCAGCTTATAGTAAATATATCATCAGTAGTAGCGGTGGCTGTGAACTCAACAGAAAAGTGGAATAACATGCACCGAAATACAATAGATTTGGCACCGACTTTGCACCGACTTTGCACCAAAACGGTGCCAAAAAAAAAAAAATTATTTTTTTTTCGAATTCGCGATTTTTTCGAATTTCATTATTTTTTGGGAAAAATTTTTTTTTTTTGGTGTTCGTCAGTTTGTCGAAATGGTTCACTGAGAGCTTAACTCAGGTAAATTCAAAAGACTCGGTGCTAATCCGTCGCTCCGTGTCCGGTGATCGCCTCGCTCGCTGTGTGAAATTTGTGAAAGAGTATTTTAAAAGAGTATGTGAAAGTAAAAATTCAGAATTATTTAAAAAATATGTATTTGTGAAAGTAAACTCAGAATTATTAAAAATAAAAAAAATAAAAAAATAAAAAAAAACAGTCTCCCTTCAGGATTCGAACACGGGTCTACTACGTGACAGGCCAGGCAACATGTAAAAAAAAAATGCTGACAAGCAATAACATTGAAAGGTTAGTTTTGTCGAACGGTCTCCTGTGTTTCTGAGAGCTTAACCGCAGGTAAATTCAATAGAGACTCTGTGCTAAGCGGCTTATTGTCCGGTGATCGTCGCTCGCTGTGTGTTAGAAATTTGTGAAAGAGTATTTTTAAATTCCGTTAGCCAACTCAGGTAGAACCCCGATTGAAAAGAAAACGGACTTATGTTAAAAATAGTAAAATATAAGTGGTCGTGTGTGTTATCGCTACCAACATCATCATGTGTCGTGTAGTAAGGTGTGCTAATATTAAATAGTGACGCTCGCTTTTTCTCATTCAATGAAAAGCAAAACAAAATTCTATATTTCACAACTTTATTAATACATCATATATATATTACTGTCCGGTCGTTGATAATTTTAAGCGTCTGGGTTTCCTCCCTCCTGTTTTGGTGGTACTGTTTGTTAAATGTCTATCAAACACGGGTGCATAGGAAGTTTCATTAGCCTTCAAAACACAACCGCCCTCCATTTTGACAAAACCTTGATCAAAGCTGGAATAGGTAATCGGTGACTTTGCTGAAACATCCTGGGCATCCATACTGGCTGCCGGAGCTGTCGTCTGATTAACAAGAGTGAGGTCCCCTTGGTTAACAAAAAAGGGCGTGTAGTTGATGTTAGCATAAGCGTTTTCGAGACTGCCTTAACGCCATCTATAGACAATGGAACTACCCCCTCTACCTTCATGTCCTATCATCATCATGTGCCACCCTCAACACCATCACCCCTTCATGTCCTATCATCATCAAGCCACACAAAGTATCAACCCCTTCATGGCCTATCATCATCATGTGCCACCCTCAACACTATCATCATCATGTGCCACCCTCAACACTATCATCATCATGCGCCACCCCCAACACCATCATCAAAACCTTCATATCCCATCATCATCTTGTGCCCTACCATTAAATAGTGACTCTCTCTCTCTCTCTCTCTCTCTCTCTCTCTCTCTCTATCGCATATCCAAGCTAACTCAAGTCAAATAAAAAATCATCACCAAGCCACACAAATTGACACATCATCATCATGTGCCACCCTCAACACTATCATCATCATGTGCCACCCTCTCTCTCTCTCTCTCTCTCTCTCTCTCTCTCTATCGCATATCCAAGCTAACTCAAGTCAAATAAAAAATCATCACCAAGCCACACAAATTGACACATCATCATCATGTGCCACCCTCAACACCATCATCAAACCTTCATGTCCTATCATCATCATGTGCCACCCTCAACATCAAACCTTCCGGCTTGGACGGAGGAACTGTTTTCCATCAGTCGAGTAAATGAAACAAACCCCGTTACATATGTGTTGAAAGACGATAAGGGCGATGAGATAGAGGGGTCATTCTACACACCGAAAATTCAAAAAGTTGGAGACAAACTCATCATCCCTGCATGTCCTATCATCAACCCACACAAAGTATCAACAAGCGAAATTCTCTCTCTCTCTCTCTCTCTCTCTCTCTCACACTCTCTCTCTCTCTTTCTCTCTCTCTCGCTCTGTCTCTCTCACATTCATGATAAACCAAAACAAAATAGGCTCATATTAAAAAAGTCGACCTAAAACCGTAAAATATTCCACTACAACACAGACCGCTAGACTGAACAGTACTATGAAAATAAACGTCCGTGAATCAAGCGCGCTTATAACACGAAGTCTCACATCCGACTAGTTTAAATATAATCCGGTAAATCAAAGTTAGGAGGCAAGGGCAGAAACTTAGGAGGTAAGGGCAGAAACCAAAGAGGCAAGGTCAGAAAACAAGGAGGGGAGGTCAGAAATCTAGGAAGCTGTGTTAGAAAACAAGGAGGGAAGGTCAGAAACCTAGGAGGCATGGTCAGAAATCTAGGAAGCTGTGTTAGAAAACAAGGAGGCGAGGGCAGAAACCTAGGAGACAAGGGCAGAAACTTAGGAGGTAAGGGCAGAAACCAAAGAGACAAGGTTAGAAAACAAGGAGGGAGGGTCAGAAATCTAAGAGGCAAGGGCAGAAATCTAAGAGGCAAGGGCAGAAACCTAGGAGGCGAGGTCAGAAACCTAGGAGGCGAGGTCAGAAACCTAGGAGGCGAGGTCAGAAACCTAGGAGGCGAGGTCAGAAACCTAGGAGGCGAGGTCAGAAAACAAGGAGGGAAGGTCAGAAACCTAGGAGACATGGACAGAAAACTAGGAAGCAAAGGCTGAAAACCAAAGAGGCAAGGTCAGAAATCTAGGAAGCTGCATCAGAAAACAAGGAGGGAAGGTAAGAAACCTATCTACTTCCATACTGATACTAGTTAGACACATCGATCAGATAGTTACATCCAAATCGCAAACATTTTACCCCAGAACACAAAAATTTAGGGTCATACTCAAAAAGTCGACCTAAAAATCCCAAAAGCTACTCACATAGTCATACTAGTTAGACACAACGAGCAGGAAGTTATATTCTAGGTCCAAAATGTTGGACCAAATCACAACGAACCACGAACCACAACCCCACGAACCATGGACTTAACGAACCATCAACTCACGAACGCGCCGATGAACGCATCGGGTTTCGTGTATAACCCAGGCTCCAATGTCACGTTGACATCAAATCTAGCGTCGCAAATATCGTCGTTATCGAGAGATTCGTAGCGAATCCAGACATCACCCTCTATTACATTGAAATAATTTAGCGGAAATTGTATCTCCACCAGTGCGATCTCATACTGCGTCGAAAATTGCCTCCAGCGTTCTCTAACATTGCCTCGATCGTTCTTTAACATTACCTCCAGCGTTCTCTAACATTGCCTCGATCGTTCGTTAACATTGCCTCCAGCGTTCTCTAACATTGCCTCCAGCGTTCTCTAACATTGCCTCCAGCGTTCTCTAACATTGCCTCCAGCGTTCTCTAACATTGCCTCGATCGTTCTTTAACATTACCTCCAGCGTTCTCTAACATTGCCTCGATCGTTCGTTAACATTGCCTCCAGCGTTCTCTAACATTGCCTCCAGCGTTCTCTAACATTACCTCGAGCGTTCTCTAACATTGCCTCGATCGTTCTTTAACATTGCCTCGATCGTTCTTTAACATTGCCTCCAGTGTTCTCTTCACAAGTTTCGTAAGGGAAACATTTGTCGTACTGGGAGAAAAACTCGTTTACCCTATCCATTTTAACGACCCCTTCTAATGATGACTCGCTGAGTGCCAAGTACAGACTATCTGTATCCATTTCACAGAGTCGAAAGTCGGACCTCTCTACGAATCTATCCAGGAAGTCATAGTAAAATTCCAACATTCCCAATTTGGTGTACTGGTAGACGAAAAAAACCAAGCTGTGAAGGAAGATCCCACAGGATACTTCGATTTCCAAGCGACACCTCATACAGGTCTTCACCAATAGGCGTCATGGTTTTAAACAGGGGGTTAATTACCAACTTTGTTGTATTGGCCCCCTCTTTAACATAGGTCACGTTCACATGTTTCCCCAAATTCGTCAAGGTCTTCCCATAGGCCGAGAAAAATATTACCACCAGATCACACAAATGTAGGCAGAAACCTAGGAGGCAAGGTCAGAAACCTAGGAGACAAGGTCAGAAACATAGGAGGCAAGGGCAGAAACCTAAGAGGCAAGGGCAGAAACCTAAGAGGCAATGATGGGGGCTATTCCTAACTTTCTTCTCAGTTCTTCATTTCTGAGCTTATCTCTCAGACTGTTTCCTGTCATTCGTCTAACACATTTCATCTCTGAGATCACAAAAATTTAGGCACATACTCAAAAAGTCGACCTCAAAACCATAAAAAGCTACTCCCACATTCATCTAAAAGTTACACCAAAACCGCACCAGATTTGCACCGTGCAAAAACATGCACAAGTTTGACACGCGCACCAGTTTGGCACAATGCACCTTCGTAAGGGGCGTAACAATCATAAAAGTGATTATCAAAGTAAATTTTTGGTATGGGGATGTCTATTGGTGCATTGTACCAAACTGGTGCGCGTGTCAAACTTGTGCATGTTTTTGCACGGTGCAAATCTGGTGCGGTTTTGGTCGACTTTTAGATGAATGTGGGAGTAGCTTTTTATGGTTTTGAGGTCGACTTTTTGAGTATGTGCCTAAATTTTTGTGATCTCAGAGATGAAATGTGTTAGACGAATGACAGGAAACAGTCTGAGAGATAAGCTCAGAAATGAAGAACTGAGAAGAAAGTTAGGAATAGCCCCCATCATTGCCTCTTAGGTTTCTGCCCTTGCCTCTTAGGTTTCTGCCCTTGCCTCCTATGTTTCTGACCTTGTCTCCTAGGTTTCTGACCTTGCCTCCTAGGTTTCTGCCTACATTTGTGTGATCTGGTGGTAATATTTTTCTCGGCCTATGGGAAGACCTTGACGAATTTGGGGAAACATGTGAACGTGACCTATGTTAAAGAGGGGGCCAATACAACAAAGTTGGTAATTAACCCCCTGTTTAAAACCATGACGCCTATTGGTGAAGACCTGTATGAGGTGTCGCTTGGAAATCGAAGTATCCTGTGGGATCTTCCTTCACAGCTTGGTTTTTTTCGTCTACCAGTACACCAAATTGGGAATGTTGGAATTTTACTATGACTTCCTGGATAGATTCGTAGAGAGGTCCGACTTTCGACTCTGTGAAATGGATACAGATAGTCTGTACTTGGCACTCAGCGAGTCATCATTAGAAGGGGTCGTTAAAATGGATAGGGTAAACGAGTTTTTCTCCCAGTACGACAAATGTTTCCCTTACGAAACTTGTGAAGAGAACACTGGAGGCAATGTTAAAGAACGATCGAGGCAATGTTAAAGAACGATCGAGGCAATGTTAGAGAACGCTCGAGGTAATGTTAGAGAACGCTGGAGGCAATGTTAGAGAACGCTGGAGGCAATGTTAACGAACGATCGAGGCAATGTTAGAGAACGCTGGAGGTAATGTTAAAGAACGATCGAGGCAATGTTAGAGAACGCTGGAGGCAATGTTAGAGAACGCTGGAGGCAATGTTAGAGAACGCTGGAGGCAATGTTAGAGAACGCTGGAGGCAATGTTAACGAACGATCGAGGCAATGTTAGAGAACGCTGGAGGTAATGTTAAAGAACGATCGAGGCAATGTTAGAGAACGCTGGAGGCAATTTTCGACGCAGTATGAGATCGCACTGGTGGAGATACAATTTCCGCTAAATTATTTCAATGTAATAGAGGGTGATGTCTGGATTCGCTACGAATCTCTCGATAACGACGATATTTGCGACGCTAGATTTGATGTCAACGTGACATTGGAGCCTGGGTTATACACGAAACCCGATGCGTTCATCGGCGCGTTCGTGAGTTGATGGTTCGTTAAGTCCATGGTTCGTGGGGTTGTGGTTCGTGGTTCGTTGTGATTTGGTCCAACATTTTGGACCTAGAATATAACTTCCTGCTCGTTGTGTCTAACTAGTATGACTATGTGAGTAGCTTTTGGGATTTTTAGGTCGACTTTTTGAGTATGACCCTAAATTTTTGTGTTCTGGGGTAAAATGTTTGCGATTTGGATGTAACTATCTGATCGATGTGTCTAACTGGTATCAGTATGGAAGTAGATAGGTTTCTTACCTTCCCTCCTTGTTTTCTGATGCAGCTTCCTAGATTTCTGACCTTGCCTCTTTGGTTTTCAGCCTTTGCTTCCTAGTTTTCTGTCCATGTCTCCTAGGTTTCTGACCTTCCCTCCTTGTTTTCTGACCTCGCCTCCTAGGTTTCTGACCTCGCCTCCTAGGTTTCTGACCTCGCCTCCTAGGTTTCTGACCTCGCCTCCTAGGTTTCTGACCTCGCCTCCTAGGTTTCTGCCCTTGCCTCTTAGATTTCTGCCCTTGCCTCTTAGATTTCTGACCCTCCCTCCTTGTTTTCTAACCTTGTCTCTTTGGTTTCTGCCCTTACCTCCTAAGTTTCTGCCCTTGTCTCCTAGGTTTCTGCCCTCGCCTCCTTGTTTTCTAACACAGCTTCCTAGATTTCTGACCATGCCTCCTAGGTTTCTGACCTTCCCTCCTTGTTTTCTAACACAGCTTCCTAGATTTCTGACCTCCCCTCCTTGTTTTCTGACCTTGCCTCTTTGGTTTCTGCCCTTACCTCCTAAGTTTCTGCCCTTGCCTCCTAACTTTGATTTACCGGATTATATTTAAACTAGTCGGATGTGAGACTTCGTGTTATAAGCGCGCTTGATTCACGGACGTTTATTTTCATAGTACTGTTCAGTCTAGCGGTCTGTGTTGTAGTGGAATATTTTACGGTTTTAGGTCGACTTTTTTAATATGAGCCTATTTTGTTTTGGTTTATCATGAATGTGAGAGAGACAGAGCGAGAGAGAGAGAAAGAGAGAGAGAGAGTGAGAGAGAGAGAGAGAGAGAGAGAGAGAGAGAGAGAGAGAGAGAATTTCGCTTGTTGATACTTTGTGTGGGTTGATGATAGGACATGCAGGGATGATGAGTTTGTCTCCAACTTTTTGAATTTTCGGTGTGTAGAATGACCCCTCTATCTCATCGCCCTTATCGTCTTTCAACACATATGTAACGGGGTTTGTTTCATTTACTCGACTGATGGAAAACAGTTCCTCCGTCCAAGCCGGAAGGTTTGATGTTGAGGGTGGCACATGATGATGATAGGACATGAAGGTTTGATGATGGTGTTGAGGGTGGCACATGATGATGATGTGTCAATTTGTGTGGCTTGGTGATGATTTTTTATTTGACTTGAGTTAGCTTGGATATGCGATAGAGAGAGAGAGAGAGAGAGAGAGAGAGAGAGAGAGGGTGGCACATGATGATGATAGTGTTGAGGGTGGCACATGATGATGATGTGTCAATTTGTGTGGCTTGGTGATGATTTTTTATTTGACTTGAGTTAGCTTGGATATGCGATAGAGAGAGAGAGAGAGAGAGAGAGAGAGAGAGAGAGAGTCACTATTTAATGGTAGGGCACAAGATGATGATGGGATATGAAGGTTTTGATGATGGTGTTGGGGGTGGCGCATGATGATGATAGTGTTGAGGGTGGCACATGATGATGATAGTGTTGAGGGTGGCACATGATGATGATAGGCCATGAAGGGGTTGATACTTTGTGTGGCTTGATGATGATAGGACATGAAGGGGTGATGGTGTTGAGGGTGGCACATGATGATGATAGGACATGAAGGTAGAGGGGGTAGTTCCATTGTCTATAGATGGCGTTAAGGCAGTCTCGAAAACGCTTATGCTAACATCAACTACACGCCCTTTTTTGTTAACCAAGGGGACCTCACTCTTGTTAATCAGACGACAGCTCCGGCAGCCAGTATGGATGCTCAGGATGTTTCAGCAAAGTCACCGATTACCTATTCCAGCTTTGATCAAGGTTTTGTCAAAATGGAGGGCGGTTGTGTTTTGAAGGCTAATGAAACTTCCTATGCACCCGTGTTTGATAGACATTTAACAAACAGTACCACCAAAACAGGAGGGAGGAAACCCAGACGCTTAAAATTATCAACGACCGGACAGTAATATATATATGATGTATTAATAAAGTTGTGAAATATAGAATTTTGTTTTGCTTTTCATTGAATGAGAAAAAGCGAGCGTCACTATTTAATATTAGCACACCTTACTACACGACACATGATGATGTTGGTAGCGATAACACACACGACCACTTATATTTTACTATTTTTAACATAAGTCCGTTTTCTTTTCAATCGGGGTTCTACCTGAGTTGGCTAACGGAATTTAAAAATACTCTTTCACAAATTTCTAACACACAGCGAGCGACGATCACCGGACAATAAGCCGCTTAGCACCGAGTCTCTATTGAATTTACCTGCGGTTAAGCTCTCAGAAACACAGGAGACCGTTCGACAAAACTAACCTTTCAATGTTATTGCTTGTCAGCATTTTTTTTTTACATGTTGCCTGGCCTGTCACGTAGTAGACCCGTGTTCGAATCCTGAAGGGAGACTGTTTTTTTTTATTTTTTTATTTTTTTTATTTTTAATAATTCTGAGTTTACTTTCACAAATACATATTTTTTAAATAATTCTGAATTTTTACTTTCACATACTCTTTTAAAATACTCTTTCACAAATTTCACACAGCGAGCGAGGCGATCACCGGACACGGAGCGACGGATTAGCACCGAGTCTTTTGAATTTACCTGAGTTAAGCTCTCAGTGAACCATTTCGACAAACTGACGAACACCAAAAAAAAAAAATTTTTCCCAAAAAAATAATGAAATTCGAAAAAATCGCGAATTCGAAAAAAAAAATAATTTTTTTTTTTTGGCACCGTTTTGGTGCAAAGTCGGTGCAAAGTCGGTGCCAAATCTATTGTATTTCGGTGCATGTTATTCCACTTTTCTGTTGAGTTCACAGCCACCGCTACTACTATCATCTTACAGTAAATATATCAGCTTATAGTAAATATGTCAGCTTATAGTAAATATATCCGCTTATAGTAAATATATCAGCTTATAGTAAATATATCAGCTTATAGTAAATATGTCAGCTTATAGTAAATATGTCAGCTTATAGTAAATATATCAGCTTATAGTAAATATGTCAGCTTATAGTAAATATGCCAGCTTATAGTAAATATATCAACTTATAGTAAATATATCCGCTTATAGTAAATATATCAGCTTATAGTAAATATATCAGCTTATAGTAAATATGTTAGCTTATAGTAAATATGTCAGCTTATAGTAAATATGCCAGCTTATGGTAAATATATCAACTTATAGTAAATATATCAGCTTATAGTAAATATATCCGCTTAAAGTAAATATATCAGCTTATAGTAAATATATCAGCTTATAGTAAATATATCAGCTTATAGTAAATATATCAGTTTATAGTAAGTATAGCAGCTTATAGTAAATATATCAGCTTATAGTAAATATATCAACTTATAGTAAATATATCAACTTATAGTAAATATATCAGCTTATAGTAAATATATCCGTTTATAGTAAATATATCCGCTTATAGTAAATATAGCAGCTTATAGTAAATATATCATGTTATAGTAAATATATCATCTTATAGTAAATATATCAGCTTAATGCAGAAACCTTTTAAGAACCGTATAATAAGAGCTCAGAATACACGTTTCAGCAATTAACCCCGATATTGCCTGTAAGTGAAATGAGGCGCCAACCTTCTCATAAATTACTTGAATGTAATACATTTCTTTCCCCCACGTAATTATAGGTTTAATGAAGTGCAATTTTGCACAAATTAAACCCATGTCATTTTCTTGCTGTCATTGCTACGTGACGTTCTGTGTAGGCGTGTCACGTTAATTATTGTGTGTGCTGGTAATTTCAGTTTCCCAAGAACGAAGTGAAGGCAGTTATTGTTATTATTATTTCATTAATTATGTCATATTTAAATACAAATTTTCATTAAAATATCAATAGATGCAATTACGTTACTTTTTTTTCTAATATCTCTCAAAATGTGAAGATTTCGTAAGAAATTCATGGTGGTCAAAGAAAAATTAGGGTACTTTTTTTCTAATTTCTCTCAAAATGTGAAGATTTCGTGAGAAATTCATGGTGGTCAAAGAAAAGTTAGGGTACTTTTTTTTCTAATTTCTCTCAAAATGTGAAGATTTCGTGAGAAATTCATGGTGGTCAAAGAAAAGTTAGGGTACTTTTTTTTCTAATTTCTCTCAAAATGTGAAGATTTCGTGAGAAATTCATGGTGGTCAAAGAAAAGTTAGGGTACTTTTTTTTTCTAATTTCTCTCAAAATGTGAAGATTTCGTGAGAAATTCATGGTGGTCAAAGAAAAGTTAGGGTACTTTTTTTTATAATTTCTCTCAAAATGTGAAGATTTCGTGAGAAATTCATGGTGGTCAAAGAAAAGTTAGGGTACTTTTTTTCTAATTTCTCTCAAAATGTGAAGATTTCGTGAGAAATTCATGGTGATCAAAGAAAAGTTATGGTACTTTTTTTTTATAATTTCTCTCAAAATGTGAAGATTTCGTGAGAAATTCAAGGTGGTCAAAGAATAGTTAGGGTACTGTTTTTTTTATAATTTCTCTCAAAATGTGAAGATTTCGTGAGAAATTCATGGTGGTCAAAGAAAAGTTAGGGTACTTTTTTTCCTAATTTCTCTCAAAATGTGAAGATTTCGTGAGAAATTCATGGTGGTCAAAGAAAAGTTAGGGTACTGTTTTTTTTCTAATTTCTCTCAAAATGTGAAGATTTCGTGAGAAATTCATGGTGGTCAAAGAAAAGTTAGGGTACTGTTTTTTTTCTAATTTCTCTCAAAATGTGAAGATTTCGTGAGAAATTCATGGTGGTCAAAGAAAAGTTAGGGTACTTTTTTTTCTAATTTCTCTCAAAATGTGAAGATTTCGTGAGAAATTCATGGTGGTCAAAGAAAAGTTAGGGTACTGTTTTTTTTCTAATTTCTCTCAAAATGTGAAGATTTCGTGAGAAATTCATGGTGGTCAAAGAAAAGTTAGGGTACTTTTTTTTCTAATTTCTCTTAAAATGTGAAGATTTCGTGAGAAATTCATGGTGGTCAAAGAAAAGTTAGGGTACTTTTTTTTCTAATTTCTCTCAAAATGTGAAGATTTCGTGAGAAATTCATGGTGGTCAAAGAAAAGTTTGAGTACTTTTTTTTCTAATTTCTCTCAAAATGTGAAGATTTCGTGAGAAATTCATGGTGGTCAAAGAAAAGTTTGAGTACTTTTTTTTCTAATTTCTCTCAAAATGTGAAGATTTCGTGAGAAATTCATGGTGGTCAAAGAAAAGTTTGAGTACTTTTCTTTCTAATTTCTCTCAAAATGTGAAGATTTCGTGAGTAATTCATGGTGGTCAAAGAAAAGTTAGGGTACTTTTTTTTTCTCATTTCTCTCAAAATGTGAAGATTTCGTGAGAAATTCATGGTGGTCAAAGAAAAGTTAGGGTACTTTTTTTCTAATTTCTCTCAAAATGTGAAGATTTCGTGAGAAATTCATGGTGGTCAAAGAAAAGTTAGGGTACTTTTTTTTCTAATTTCTCTCAAAATGTGAAGATTTCGTGAGAAATTCATGGTGGTCAAAGAAGTTAGGGTCGGGAAGGGAAGTAACTCCATGAGAAAGATTGCGAACAACTGATCATTTCTGTGCCAGTAGATCTCTCAATAAAATATAACAAGGAGAACACTACACCCATTTATATAACAAAAGGAGTAGAACAAGGATGCATCATATCACCAAGCTTGTTCAATCTATACACTGAGCAAATCTTTAAACACATCACAGAGATGCCAGGTCTAAACATTAATGGAAAGATTATCAATAACCTAAGATTCTGTGATGATACTGTTCTACTAGCAGAAAATCCTAAAGATCTACAACAATTACTTAATGTGATAAACATGGCAGGCAAAAAAAAATATGGACTAGATATGAATAACAAAAAGACTAAAACTATGATCATAAACAAAGAAAATTTTCAAGACCTACAAATAAATATCAAAGTTGAAGGAGTATATCTGGAGACAGTTCAGAGCTACAACTATCTTGGACATACTATAACCAGTGATGGAAAATGTACAACTGAAATAAACAAAAGAATAGGAATGGCAAAAAGTAATTTTAATGCCATTAAAAATATACCAATATCAAAACAAATAACACCAGGGCTAAAACTAAGAATAGCAAAATGTTACATCTTCTCAATATTCCTGTATGGTGCAGAAACATGGACATTAGACAAGAAAACAGAACAGAAAATTGAAGCCTTTGAAATGTGGATTTATAGAAGAATAGGTAGAATTGGATGGAAAGGAAAGAAAACAAACGAAGAAGTTTAAAATCAACTAAAAATGAAAAGAGAACTACTAAATGCAATTAAGACAAGACAAATGAAATTTATGGGGCATGTTAAAAGACACAACAGCCTACTAAAAGTAATATTGGAAGGAAAAATACAAGGTAAAAGAGGCAGAGGCAGACCAAGATTAACATGGACGAGTAGCATCAAAAGATGGACAAGTCAACCTACGACAATCTGCACCATCAAAGTAAGACACAGAGTGGAATGGCGCTACATGGTAGCCAACCTTCGATGCTGTGAAGGCCACTCAATGTTGATCATGAGACATGAGTACTGTGGTGACATACTCTGTTGATATAGAAGACTTAGTACTACATTGACATAATCTGTTGATATAGAAGACTTAGTACTACATTGACATAATCTGTTGATATAGAAGACTTAGTACTACATTGACATAATCTGTTGATATAGAAGACTTAGTACTACATTGACATAATCTGTTGATATAGAAGACTTAGTACTACATTGACATAATCTGTTGATATAGAAGACTTAGTACTACATTGACATAATCTGTTGATATAGAAGACTTAGTACTACAGTGACATACTCTATTGATATAGAAGACTTAGTACTACAGTGACATACTCTGTTGATATAGAAGACTTAGTACTACAGTGACATACTCTGTTGATATAGAAGACTTAGTACTACAGTGACATACTCTGTTGATATAGAAGACTTAGTACTACATTAACATAATCTATTGATATAGAAGACTTAGTACTACAATGACATAATGTATTGATATAGAAGACTTAGTACTACAGTGACATAATCTGTTGATATAGAAGACTTAGTACTACATTGACATAATCTGTTGATATAGAAGACTTAGTACTACATTGACATAATCTGTTGATATAGAAGACTTAGTACTACAGTGACATACTCTATTGATATAGAAGACTTAGTACTACAGTGACATACTCTGTTGATATAGAAGACTTAGTACTACAGTGACATACTCTGTTGATATAGAAGACTTAGTACTACAGTGACATACTCTGTTGATATAGAAGACTTAGTACTTCAGTGACATACTCTGTTGATATAGAAGACTTAGTACTACAGTGACATACTCTGTTGATATAGAAGACTTAGTACTACAGTGACATACTCTGTTGATATAGAAGACTTAGTACTACAGTGACATAATCTGTTGATATAGAAGACTTAGTACTACAATGTCTCTAGAATGAACAAGATCACATTTTTTCAGCACAAACCCTATAATCAAGAAAACCATCTCAGCCCGTCACATCACTTCCATAGACCCGAGAGCTCTAGTTTGAGTTGCTCCTGTATTAGTTAAAACCATCTCAGCCCGTCACATCACTTCCATAGACCATATTCAACTCAAACGTATTATCAATGCTTACCTACGCATGTGAAAGCTGGAAAAGAACAAAAGAAATTGAAAGAAAATAAACGCTTTTGAAGACAAATGCCTAAGAAAATACTCTGTGTACAATGGAATGAACTCAAGACTAATATAGAGATAAGATAAATGGCAATGTATTCAAAGTTCGCATCTACAATTAAGAAGAGAAGATTGACATATGTCGGATATGTGATGAGAAGAGACAACAAGAGAATTCCAAAACAGACTCTTCTATTGGAAACATCAGGATACAGAAAAAGAGGAAGACATAGAGAGACAATAAAAAGAACACTTATAAGAGAAGCAAAGTTGGCAGGCATACACTTATTATATAAGATTGATTTTCTCGCCAAAAATAGAGATGGATGGTGAAGAACACGAGATCTGTGCGACGTCTAGTGGCGAGGATGGGATCAAGTTCACGAACAACAGTAGTACTTCTATCATTTATTCCATTTGTGATTTTAATGCAATGGTAGCTATAAACTAGTATGATATCATCATCATCATCATCATCATCATCGAGTGCCTTCTCCGCAACGAAGGTTGGCTACCATGGATCGCCATTCTACTCTGTTTCTTGCTTTGATGGTGCAGGCTGACATAGATTGACTTGTCCATCTTTTGAAGTTACTCATCCATGTTAGTCTTGGTCTGCCTCTGCCTCTTTTACCTTGTATTTTTCCTTCCAATATTACTTTTAGTAGGCTGTTGTGTCTTTTAACATGCCCCAAAAATTGCATTTGTCTTGTCTTGATTGTATTTAGTAGTTCTCTTTTTATTTTCAGTTGTTTTAAAACTTTATCGTTTGTTGTTCTTTTCTTTCCATCCAATTCTACCTATTCTTCTATAAATCCACATTTCAAAGGCTTCAATTTTCTGTTCTGTTTTCTTGTCTAATGTCCATGTTTCTGCACCATACAGGAATATTGAGAAGATGTAACATTTTGCCATTCTTAGTTTCAGCCCTGCTGTTATTTGTTTTGTTGTTAGTATATTTTTCATGGCATTAAAATTACTTTTTGCCATACCTATTCTTTTGTTTATTTCAATTTTCATTTTCCATCACTGGTTATAGTATGTCCAAGGTAGTTAGTATGATATATCAGATAAATATTCTGTAGTATTAAAACAACAGTTACATTAGCTGGATTCAGCCTGTAGTGCTAATTTACAAAAATTGACGATGAAAGAAGTAATGGGCAGGGAAAGCGAATAATAAAATAAAGAGAATGAAAAATAGTTAGAGAAAGTGAGGGATAGCGAGAGGGGGTGGAAAAAAGGGGGGGGGGGAAATACAATTGAGATTATGTTGTGGATGGGGGATGTAAAAATGTAAGATAAATATATATAAAAAAGGGATAACAAAAATTAGTGGCATTGTTATCAACAAGAATAGCAATAAATACATATCATGCTACTTCCAACATTTGTCGACTAATGGATAACTGCTGCTCAAATTGATACCAGAATCCATTATTGCTGGACGTGCCATAGAGAGGATAATTTCAGGACGTGACATTACCCAAGGATGAATTGATAAACGATAAATGGGACGATATTGAGAGATATCACCGGAGGCCTCTACAAAAATTATCTAACGGTAGAGTGAAAATATAGGACAAAAGCAGCACATGGGAAATACGAGGGATGATAGTCGAGTAGAGAGAGGATTGCAAAAGCGTAGCTAGTGGGAGATGTCGGGGATCATGTGTTCTGTGTGGCTAATGCTTGCCTAAGACACAACATGACAGTTGAAACAAGAGAATACAGAAAGTTGATTGTAAAGTTGGCCAGCTGTGGCCTAGCAGTCCTCTTGGTCACAGGATATGGAAGGAAGGAAGGAAGGAAGGAAGGAAATAAGCTTGTTTAAGCATGATACATACTAGAAAAAAGGATGGATGGATGTGGATGAATGTAATTAATACTATAATCTCTATCTATCTATCTATCTATCTATCTATCTATCTATCTATCTATCTATCTATCTATCTATCTATCTATCTATCTATCTATCTATCTATCTATCTATCTATCTATCTATCTATCTATCTATCTATCTATCTATCTATCTATCTATCTATCTATCTATCTATCTATCTATCTATCTATCTATCTATCTATCTATCTATCTATCTATCTATCTGTCTGTCTGTCTGTCTGTCTGTCTGTCTGTCTGTCTGTCTGTCTGTCTGTCTATCTATCTGTCTATCTGTCTATCTGTCTATCTGTCTATCTATCTATCTATCTATCTATATATATATATCTATCTATCTATCTATCCATCTATCTATCTATCTATCTATCTATCTATCTATCTATCTATCTATCTATCTATCTATCTATCTATCTATCTATCTATCTATCTATCTATCTATCTATCTATCTATCTATCTATCTATCTATCTATCTATCTATCTATCTATCTATCTATCTATCTATCTATCTATCTATCTATCTATCTATCTATCTATCTATCTATCTGTCTATCTGTCTGTCTGTCTGTCTGTCTGTCTGTCTGTCTGTCTGTCTGTCTGTCTGTCTGTCTGTCTGTCTGTCTGTCTGTCTATCTATCTATCTATCTATCTGTCTGTCTGTATGTCTGTCTGTCTGTCTGTCTGTCTGTCTGTCTGTCTGTCTTTCTATCTATCTATCTCTTTCACTATGTTCAGAATCTCATAAAAAGGAGATAAAAGTTACAGGTGAGGTAAACATGAGTATGTGAAGTTTTGAAATGTCAAAAAAAAACAATCACGACTTGTATTCTTATTAACCGAACCACCATCACCATTGAGCAGTGAAATTATCCTTTAGAACTTTAGTGCCATCAACTCTTTCCTGGCAACACAAAACGGCGTCAACCTAATGCACAATGTCCGTATCCGACTGCAATTAGCCCCTTGAGGTTATTTCCGAAACTTGGTTAATATAATTTCAATGACTGCACTGTGTTTTTTTTTATATTTTATTTTTGCCCGGGCATTGAGTTTATTCATTGAACTTGCAACTCGGTTATTCTTGAATATCCTCAGATTGAACATAATCCCGGAGTTCTGATTACGTAATAATTTCGCCAATAAAGTAGTGATATGTCTCTTTAGAAAACTCACTTGAGGTGGATAAAATCCTTGAACTTGTAATAATGTGATAAGCACTTCACTTCAAATCCACAGTGATCTCTAAATTATCAGATGCCTGTGAAGTAGATTTTTTATTGCTATCTCGGAAGGAACACTGTTTTCAAAATGTATGTACTTTATGTTTGTCCGTTTGTAACTATTTCCGTACGTTTCAACGCACCGTGCGTCATGCCGATTTCGGTCATGTACTTCTAGCCGCACAGTGCGTCACTCTCAATTTGGTTATTGTAAACTGTCATTAAACCATATTCTTGTTACATGACTTGTATCATCTTGGTATTAGTGAAATCGAATTCCTTGTTTAATTATCTAAAAATTCATATATAATATGTTTTGTGTTAGATAAATATAAACATGTAGATTAATATTTAAAAACATGAAAAATTTTTGTCTCTGAAATCTCTACCGCTAAATTGATAAAAACTTTCCGAACTGAAAGAGTTAATAGAGGACTGCGAAAGTGTCTATTTTTGTTTTTGGGTTATTTAGTTTATACTATTTGTCTATCCGACCTGTTTTCGATATTAACCCTGTAAACTTGTGTGTCTCTTTAACCACAAGTTAAACTGGCGATATTAATATTGCAAGGTGTAGTTTCTAAAAGACTTCCGGTCAATATGGCGGATAGGCGGCAGGAACCATTAAGACTTAGCATGAAAGGTGTTTATTGTTGCAGTTTCCTTATATTCCAAGTTCGGCTTGCTGCATGAGCTACTAAATTTAGTACTATGTGCACACCGTGAGCTGTTTTTTTTTTCATCAGAATCGTGTTTCGAGATTCTAAATGCTTACGATGAATGATGATATTGTATTATGAAGAAGGACAATTCAGCTGCGTTTACTTTCCGTGCCGCTTGCCATTATATTTTTTGGCGTGTGCTGTAGCTGCTATGATGGAGGCTGCAGCTGCCTTTCTTTGCTTGGATCCTTCAATGAGATGAATTTTAATTCTGATAATTCCACTGGCACTGGCGGTTGAACAATTATGGGTTTTAATTTGTTTGCAGTGATACCGGGGCCTTCGACTAACCATTACCATAACCGTGGGTTCAAATCTAAACAAATCAACGAGTATGGGTCAGACTAAATAAGACACCAGCCGAGCCTTTGTAGATAGACTGAGCTGGCATCAATGGCTCTGAAAAAGTCCCAGAGTCAGTTCTCTATTCGTGGTAGAAGTGTGTGCATGACGTTGCCAGTAAAATAACTTGTATTTTGGGAGATAGAAATTGGAAGTTTTCGTTAGCGCATATATCTCTAGTTACAATGCGCTGTGTTGAAAAGTACGAATTCAAATCTTTACTTTAACATTTTATGTTATTGAGTAACAGAGTAAACAAGCAGTCTGGCTAAACGAGTTGGGATCGAAGAGGGAGACAACCCGATAGGAAAAAAATATATTGTTATGCTGAAGACAGATATATCGGGCCGAAAGACGCATATAAAAGTGACTAGTTGTAAATTAGCAAAACAACATGCAACACCCAAAATGACGTCATTTTTTTTAACAGATGGGCGCTGAAGAGTAGCAGTCCTGGAAGCAAAAGAGGAAGAATGTAGATTTATCTGAGTGTCATTAAAATATCTGTATTTCTGTGAAATAATGTTTGCCTCTCGAATCGTAATTTCCCCAATAAGGCATTTCTATTTTTTTTTTTTGCTATTATTGTCTCAGGAAAAGGGTGAGGAAATGTTCGATTTGATTATTGGCACAATTCCTGGAAGGCAGAGAAAATGCTTTTCTGCGAAATGAAAAACATTGAGGTCAAACCACTCAATGCCATGCAGGGAGATAAAGGGCGTCAAGAAATATGAAATAGGCGATCAGATAAAAATAGTTATCGATGAGCATCTGTTCAACGGAAACAACAAACCAATGGGGAATTAACATGGATAACAGGCAGACGTTGAGATAGATTTGGGGGATAAAACAACACGAGTCGTTATAATACTGAATAATAGAACAAAGAAGTATGTGTTTAGCACTCGGAAAAAAATGACAGACAAACAACAACAGAAAAAAACAGAGAACAATATATGGTTTGAAGCAGGATTCGAACCCGTACTCCATGGCACCGCGCCTTGCCACGAGAAGCCGAACGCTTGGTACACTGCCACGCAGCTAACTAAAAAATTAGCTATTGTGAACAGTGTCTTACACAAAGGCGTTCCCATTATCTCGTTATAATACTGGTGCATAATTTGTACGTGGAATAAAGGGAAGGAACAATTCAAACTGTATGTAGGAAATTGCACAGTATGGACAGACTTTGGACACGTTGCATGAACTTAAATAAGTTCCGGAAGGTGGGTGCATGTTCTTTCATTCAATTGATCTAAAGAACGCGGATGTTTTGTTAATCCATGAAGACGGACATTCTGAAAGAGGCCAACACAAAGAGGCTGCTTCTAAAAAAATATCTCCAAGAAATAATCACTGTTTTTCGAGCACATCATGAGAAGAGGAAAGTTGGAATACTTGGATACAACTGGCAAAATAAAAGGAAAGAGAGATCGCGGACGACAAACAGAGAAGATACCAGATAGCTTGGTGACATGGCATGGAAAACAGTCAACAACAGAATTGATGCGAGGAATTGTGACCAGAAAATTGTGGAAGACATGATTGCCTACGCGAACCATTATGACACATAATGATGATGTTGATGTTGTTGATGATGATGATGAGATAGGTATATAAAAAGAAGGCCTTACACAATAAGAGGAGTTTTTGTGAAAAATTCAAACAAGATACATTTTGTAATACAAATAAATTAATGCGTCGTTTCCAAATAGTTTCTAGGCGCGATAGAGTCTCATAATAGCGAAGATCGCCATTTAAAATAAAGAATTAACCTCCATTTTCTATTTTAAAATAACCAACTTGTATTTCTCCTTTCAAAATAGCTAAGCAACAATTTTTTCCCCATTTTAAATTAACCAATTAACTTGTGTCTTTCCTTTTAAATAACCAAGTAACCAGTGTCTCCCTTTTCAAAATAACCAAATTTCTTGCATCTCTCCTTTTAAAAGAAACGTTTGTCTCCTTTAGTAAAATAACAAGAGTAACCAGTCCCAATGTTCAAAATAACAAGAATAACCAGTCCCCATTTTCAAAATAACAAGAGCAACCAGTCCGCCATTTTCAAAATAACAAAGTAACTAATGTTACAATTTTCAAAATAACCGAGTAACCAATGACTCTGCTTTTAAGATAACCAAGTAATCTTTGTCTCTTCTTTTAAAATAACTAAGTAACCGGTGTCTCTCCTTTAAGAAATACCAAGTAACCGGTGTCTCTCCTTTTAGAATAACCAAGTAACCAATGTCTTTCATGTTAGAATAACCAAGTAACCAATGTCTTTCATGTTAGAATAACCAAGTTACCAATGTCTTTCATGTTAGAATAACCAAGTAACCGGTGTCTCATTTTAGAATAACCAAGTAACTGATGTCTCTCATTTTAGAATAACCAAGTAACTGATGTCTCTCTTTTTAGAATAACCAAGCAACCGTTGTTTCTCATTTTTTAATTACCAGGTAACCGGTGTCTCTCATTTTAGAATAACCAAGTAGTCGATGTCTCTCATTTTAGAATAACCAAGTAACCGGTGTCTCTCATGTCTGAATAAACTAGTAACCCATGTCTCTTATTTTAGAATAACCAAGAAACCGGTGTCTATCATTTTAGAAAAACCAAGTAACTGATGTCTCTCATTTTAGAATAACAGAGGAACCGGTGTCCCTCATTTTAGAATAACCAAGTAACTGATGTCTCTCATTTTAGAATAACAGAGGAACCGGTGTCCCTCATTTTAGAATAACCAAGTAACTGATGTCTCTCATTTTAAAAGAACCAAGTAATCGGTGTCCCTCATTTTAAAATAACCAAGTAACCGTTGTCTCTCATTTTAGAATATCCAAGTAACCGGTGTCTCTCATTTCAAAATAACCAAGTATATGTCGCTCATTTTAGAATAACCAAGTAACCGATGTCTCTCATTTTAAAATAACAAAGTAACCAATGTCTCTCATTTTGGAATAACCAAGTAACCGGTGTCTCTCATTTAAAAAAACCAAGTAACCAATGTCTCTCTTTTTAGAATAACCAAGTAACCGATGTCTCTCATTTTAGAATGACCAAGTAACTGATGTCTCTCATTTTAAAATAACCAAGTAACTGATGTCTCTCATTTTAGAATAATCAAGTAACCGATGTCTCTCATGTTAGAATAACCAAGTAACCGATGTCTCTCATGTTAGAATAACCAAGTAACCGATGTCTCTCATGTTAGAATAACCAAGTAACCGATGTCTCTCATGTTAGAATAACCAAGTAACCGATGTCTCTCATGTTAGAATAACCAAGTAACCGATGTCTCTCATGTTAGAATAACCAAGTAACTATATCTCTCATGTTAGAATAATCAAGTAACCGATATCTCTCATGTTAGAATAACCAAGTAACCGATGTCTCTCATGTTAGAATAACCAAGTAACTATATCTCTCATGTTAGAATAATCAAGTAACCGATGTCTCTCATTTTAGAATATCCAAGTAGCCGGTGTCTCTCATGTTAGAATAACCAAGCAACCGATATCTCTCATTTTAGAAAAAGCAAAACGCCCATGAACTGCAGGATATATATATAAACTATTCATCAATCAACGATTCAATCTCAACCGAACATCTTCCAGTTGACCTAACTGAAAAAAATTGTCACCTGTCTTGTTGAGCTGAGGACGATAATGGCAAAGAGGAAGACAACCTGTCTCGAATCCTTCATCTACACCCCCCCCCCCACCCCAACCCCTAAGTAATGTAAAGTTGTATACTTGATCCTTCTACGATAGAACATGCATTAATTGCTATGATGGGTTTTTTTTTTTAAACCTAAACAGTTAAAACTATGTTCTGTTTTCTTAGCAAATATAAAATCCGGGAAACTCCATTGAAGTATCGCGATGTCGTCAGAATGGGATGGCCGGAAGAAAGTTATAAATATCTCAGAATAATCGAAATAAATCACGCATGGAATGGAAGAAATTATATGCATCGCCTGATTGGAGATATAGTACAGGAAATGGAACTGACACGTGTTAGAATCGAACAAATCAAGCACGATCACAGTTCTGCAATTCTGAAGATGCAAATTGAAAACGGTAGAAATTACTTAACAAAGCGGGCGGGGGGCGCTATCGAAATCATTGTAAAAGAAAACATTGTGTAGTTCTTTCACTTTTAGCTAGATCCATCATCTATATACTCGGTTAAGTGCCCATTTATACCCATATTTTTTCAGGATTACACAAGAAGATCTCGACGTTGCTGAACACAAACCCCGCAGCTCCTCTGTGAGTTCACAAGGTACTTTTAAAAAAGCTGATTCATTATTGTGAAAGAAAAGAAAGAGCCCCGTCACGCCAGCTTGTGGCGTCTAGGTAAGATGGTGTTAATGCCTATATTTGTATAGACCGTTAATACTTTATTTTCTCTATAATGTGGTCGGTATTACGCCAGTTCTGCCTTGCTTTACTAGAAAATATCTGGTACCACTTAAGTCCGATTAACCGTCAATTAGGGTCGATCTCGATCAATTTTCCTTAGTAGTCCAAATCTCTAACCAGTGAGCTACCGAAGGCTCTCAATTATTGTGGAGGTCGGCAGGATTTTTAAAACTACTCTTTTGCGTTCTTAGCTGCTTTGGCAGTATCCTTGTTATATTGTGTTCTGACTTGTCTTGCCTATGTTGCTAACTTATTTTGTTGTCCTTGACAGGCAGGATTACTCTCATAATACATCACTTTACGATTAGCACATTCAATGGAATTGATAGCTCACAATGTTTGGGTCAACGTCAGTCTTTATTCTTATGTCTACAAGTCTGGACATAACAAATCACACAGCAATGGAATCATATTTCTGTTATACTAAATTAGAATTGTGTGGGTTCGCTTAGTCAATGGACGTGTCATATCTAATTTCTCTAAATGTTCTTATGTTCTGTCATATCTAGCTTGACATTTGCTTGCACAACTCAATAATTATCATTAGGAATTCTGTAGACAACTCTTCTCTGTTTACATCACTCCATCGTTCTGTAATTCACTAATAGCTTTTATATCTCCTATTAACTCGTTCACTTCTAATGGTTCTACAAATCTGCTGATAACTTTAATTACTTCATAACTATCTATTTACACTCCTATTCCCTGAGGAAGATTCATAAACCAGTCAAGCTTTACATCTTCGTGGTATCTCCTACTCGCTTCGAAGTTGTGATTGAAGAGAAAAGACAATAAAGTCTCCGCTTGGTGTTTTTGTTGTCATCCAGGCACATCCTATTTCTTGGGCACTCTGAGTATCTGGCGTGATCAGTCATTGAAATTCCGCCTTACAAACCTAGGACACTCATTCCACTTACTGATTGCTTGTCAATCGTCTGTCATTTAATGAGTAATCTTGACAAACATCTATCAATCATTCATCTCAGTTGACTCCTTAAAACAAAGCTGACCTTGATCTTTCCTGACTACCAAGATTCTATCATAGAAATCTTTTGATCTCGTTCACTCTCGCTGGGCATCAGAGAACTCTTCGTGTCTATCAACGCTGGACATCAGAGAACTCTTCGTGTCTATCAACGCTAGACATCAGAGAACTCTTCGTGTCTATCAACGCTGGACATCAGAGAACTCTTTGTGTCTATCAACACTGGACATCAGAGAACTCTTTGTGTCTATCAACACTGGACATCAGAGAACTCATTGTGTCTATCAACACTGGACATCAGAGAACTCTTTGTGTCTATCAAGGTTGGACATCAGAGAACTCTTCGTGTCTATCAACGCTGGACATCAGAGAACTCTTTGTGTCTATCAACACTGGACATCAGAGAACTCTTTGTGTCTATCAACACTGGACATCAGAGAACTCTTCGTGTCTATCAACACTGGACATCAGAGAACTCTTCGTGTCTATCAAGGTTGGACATTAGAGAACCCTTTGTGTCTATCATGGTTGGACATTAGAGAACCCTTTGTGTCTATCATGGCTGGACATTAGAGAACCCTTTGTGTCTATCATGGCTGGACATTAGAGAACTCTTTGTGTCTATCATGGTTGGACATTAGAGAACCCTTTGTGTCTATCATGGTTGGACATTAGAGAACTCTTTGTGTCTATCAAGATTGGACATTAGAGAACCCTTTGTGTCTATCAAGATTGGACATTAGAGAACCCTTTGTGTCTATCAAGATTGGACATTAGAGAACCCTTTGTGTCTATCAAGGTTGGACATTAGAGATCCCTTTGTGTCTATCAAGATTGGACATTAGAGAACCCTTTGTGTCTATCAAGATTGGACATTAGAGAACCCTTTGTGTCTATCAAGGTTGGACATTAGAGAACCCTTTGTGTCTATCAAGGTTGGACATTAGAGAACCCTTCGTGTCTATCATGGTTGGACATTAGAGAACCCTTTGTGTCTATCATGGCTGGACATTAGAGAACTCTTTGTGTCTATCAAGGTTGGACATTAGAGAACCCTTTGTGTCTATCAAGGTTGGACATTAGAGAACCCTTTGTGTCTATCATGGTTGGACATTAGAGAACCCTTTGTGTCTATCAAGGTTGGACACTAGAGAACCCTTTGTGTCTATCAAGGTTGGACATTAGAGAACCCTTTGTGTCTATCATGGTTGGACATTAGAGAACCCTTTGTGTCTATCATGGTTGGACACTAGAGAACCCTTTGTGTCTATCATGGTTGGACATTAGAGAACCCTTTGTGCCTATCATGGTTGGACATTAGAGAACCCTTCGTGTCTATCAAGGTTGGACATTAGAGAACTCTTCGTGTCTATCAACACTGGACATCAGAGAACTCTTCGTGTCTATCAAGGTTGGACATTAGAGAACCCTTTGTGTCTATCATGGTTGCACATTAGAGAACCCTTTGTGTCTATCATGGCTGGACATTAGAGAACCCTTTGTGTCTATCATGGCTGGACATTAGAGAACTCTTTGTGTCTATCATGGTTGGACATTAGAGAACCCTTTGTGTCTATCATGGCTGGACATTAGAGAACCCTTTGTGTCTATCATGGCTGGACATTAGAGAACTCTTCGTGTCTATCATGGCTGGACATTAGAGAACTCTTTGTGTCTATCAAGATTGGACATTAGAGAACCCTTTGTGTCTATCAAGATTGGACATTAGAGAACCCTTTGTGTCTATCAAGATTGGACATTAGAAAACTCTTTGTGTCTATCAAGATTGGACATTAGAGAACCCTTTGTGTCTATCAAGATTGGACATTAGAGAACCCTTTGTGTCTATCAAGGTTGGACATTAGAGAACCCTTTGTGTCTATCAAGATTGGACATTAGAGAACCCTTTGTGTCTATCAAGATTGGACATTAGAGAACCCTTTGTGTCTATCAAGGTTGGACATTAGAGAACCCTTTGTGTCTATCAAGGTTGGACATTAGAGAACCCTTTGTGTCTATCAACACTGGACATCAGAGAACTCTTTGTGTCTATCAACACTGGACATCAGAGAACTCTTTGTGTCTATCAAGGTTGGACATTAGAGAACCCTTTGTGTCTATCAAGGTTGGACATTAGAGAACCCTTTGTGTCTATCATGGTTGGACATTAGAGAACCCTTTGTGTCTATCATGGCTGGACATTAGAGAACCCTTTGTGTCTATCAAGGTTGGACATTAGAGAACCCTTTGTGTCTATCAAGGTTGGACACTAGAGAACCCTTTGTGTCTATCATGGTTGGACATTAGAGAACCCGTTGTGCCTATCATGGTTGGACATTAGAGAACCCTTCGTGTCTATCAAGGTTGGACATTAGAGAACCCTTTGTGTCTATCAAGGTTGGACATTAGAGAAACCTTCGTGTCTATCAAGGTTGGACATTAGAGAACCCTTCGTGTCTATCATGGCTGGACATTAGAGAACCCTTCGTGTCTATCATGGCTGGACATTAGAGAACCCTTTGTGTCTATCATGGCTGGACATTAGAGAACCCTTTGTGTCTATCATGGCTGGACATTAGAGAACCCTTTGTGTCTATCATGGTTGGACATTAGAGAACTCTTTGTGTCTATCAAGGTTGGACATTAGAGAACCCTTTGTGTCTATCAAGGTTGGACATTAGAGAACCCTTTGTGTCTATCAAGATTGGACATTAGAGAACCCTTTGTGTCTATCAAGATTGGACATTAGAGAACCCTTTGTGTCTATCAAGATTGGACATTAGAGAACCCTTTGTGTCTATCAAGGTTGGACATTAGAGAACCCTTTGTATCTATCAAGATTGGACATTAGAGAACCCTTTGTGTCTATCAAGATTGGACATTAGAGAACCCTTTGTGTCAATCATGGCTGGACATTAGAGAACTCTTTGTGTCTATCATGGTTGGACATTAGAGAACCCTTTGTGTCTATCAAGGTTGGACATTAGAGAACCCTTCGTGTCTATCATGGCTGGACATTAGAGAACCCTTTGTGTCTATCATGGCTGGACATTAGAGAACTCTTTGTGTCTATCATGGTTGGACATTAGAGAACCCTTTGTGTCTATCATGGCTGGACATTAGAGAACCCTTTGTGTCTATCATGGTTGGACATTAGAGAACTCTTTGTGTCTATCATGGTTGGACATTAGAGAACTCTTTGTGTCTATCATGGTTGGACATTAGAGAACTCTTTGTGTCTATCATGGTTGGACATTAGAGAACCCTTTGTGTCTATCATGGCTGGACATCAGAGAACTCTTTGTGTCTATCATGGCTGGACTTCAGAGAACTCTTTCTATCTATCATGGTTGGACATTAGAGAATCCTTCGTGTCTATCATTGTTGGACATTAGAGAACCCTTCGTGTTTATCATGGCTGGAAATTAGAGAACTCTTCGTGTCTATCACCGCTGGACATTAGAGAACTCTTCGTGTCTATCACCGCTGGACATTAGAGAACTCTTCGTGTCTATCACCGCTTCTCTTTGGCCCTTGGAACCTTCTGTTCGGTCCTTTACAGCAAACCAGCAATTTCTCCTTGAGAAATCTACGCTTCTCACCGTTAGTAACGTCTTCTACCTGTGTCCGTAGACTGCTAGCGAAACCTCCGTCTCCCTCCGTAGACTGCTAGAGAAACCTCCGTCTCCCTCCGTAGACTGCTAGCGAAACCTCCGTCTCCCTCCGTAGACTGCTAGAGAAACCTCCGTCTCCCTCCGTAGACTGCTAGAGAAACCTCCGTCTCCCTCCGTAGACTGCTAGCGAAACCTCCGTCTCCCTCCGTAGACTGCTAGCGAAACCTCCGTCTCCCTCCGTAGACTGCTAGAGAAACCTCCGTCTCCCTCCGTAGGCTGCTAGAGAAACCTCTGTCTCCCTCCGTAGACTGCTAGAGAAACCTCCGTCTCCCTCCGTAGACTGCTAGCGAAACCTCCGTCTCCCTCCGTAGACTGCTAGAGAAACCTCCGTCTCCCTCCGTAGACTGCTAGAGAAACCTCCGTCTCCCTCCGTAGGCTGCTAGAGAAACCTCCGTCTCCCTCCGTAGACTGCTAGCGAAACCTCCGTCTCCCTCCGTAGGCTGCTAGAGAAACCTCCGTCTCCCTCCGTAGACTGCTAGAGAAACCTCCGTCTCCCTCCGTAGGCTGCTAGAGAAACCTCCGTCTCCCTCCGTAGGCTGCAGTTACGTTAACTTCCTAGCCTGGTTCATCATCATCATTTATCACCACTGAGCGCCGACTCCGCATCGAAGGTTGGCTACCATGGAGCGGCATTCCACTCTGTCACTCGCCTTGATGGTGTTTGTTGTCATTGGCTGATTTGTCCATCTTTTGATGTTACTTGTCCTTGGTTATCTAGGCTGGTTATCTCCAAATATTTCAGTGTTCATCTAGCGATCTCTCTGCCAAAGTATGCCGACATACGTGGAATCGCAGTCCTTTGATCGTTAACTTCTTGATCTCTTTGACTCTTGTTTCTTGTTTTATCCCTTCCAATTTCTCCAACTACGACACTGCCAGTGGTTCTTTCACGTACTCGGCTTGAATATGGGGACAACTCTTACATCGTCCATTTCCTATCACCAGGTCGCATGTCCTTTGCAGAACGTTGCATTCACCACAGCTGACCTAAAAGAATCTCTGCCTCTAGCCAGATCTCCCACTTCTTCTGTTCTCGTGTATAACGTCTCCGCGATATCTTGAAACCACCTTATTCTTGGTCTTCCGCAAATGCATCCGGCGTCCAGGAACCATAAAAGTAAGTAAAGTACCCCCGTCACGCCAAGTGGCGTATAGGGAATATGGTGTTAGTGACCATACATTTTACAGACCTTCGGCACATGATTTTTTGGGTAATGTGGTCGGTATTACGCCTGTGCCGCTTTACTTTCCCAGAAAAAATCAGGTACCCATTAAAGGCTGGGTGAACCCGGAAGCCGTCGATTTGGATCGAACCCTACCTTTTGTCTTTGTAGTCCAGTTCGCCCAGGAACCATGCCTCACATTATTGTTCTTTCCAGTCCGCTGTCTTTTGACGTGTTCATAGTATTTTAATTTCTTCTGTAGAATGCTGTTTGTAAGTCAATTCTTTTTAAATTTTAAATCTTTGTCTAAGTATGTCTTCATTGCTCTTTTGCATTATTCAATGTATCTCGAGTATTTTTTGCGGCATTTTTGTTTGGAATGAATCGATCTTCTTCCATGCTGTTTGCAAGATTGACAATGATTCACAACTATGTGTTGCTATCGGGAAGATATACATCCTCAATAATTAAAGTTTTAATTTCTTGCCGATATTGAGCCACATGTGCTTCACGGCATTTACGACTAGGTATTTGATCTAAACATTAATATCAAGAGACATTAGAACAAACCCAGTTGGTCTAAATCTGGTTCCACCTTTTTGTTGTAATCAATAAATGTGACGTAGACATGTTCGTCAAAGTCAGTACACTCTTTTTATAAAGTTCAAAAGAACTTTAGAGATCCGATTTCAGCTAATATTCTACATCTAATATAAAAGTTCAGCTAATTAAAGGCTTCCGCTGACGATGATTTTACCACAAGGCACGGGGTAAAAAAACCCAAATTTATAACTAAAAAAAAATAAATGATGTTACAGAGATCCTGACGTGGTAAAAACTAACAACGAACAACATGATACTTGGCACATCTCCAGGCAAAGACAACGGCAACACTTTCTGATTTATTTTTGGAATTCGCAGTGCAAGGGCTGAAGTGATCAAACAAGAACAGTGTCAGTGAGCATTTTAAAAGAGAATTTCGATATTAATCTTCTGACTGACTAACTGAACGAGACTTGCCGAGGGCAATGAGTTTTAGAGATCACAGGCATTTCAAGGCAAGGCTTTGACCGGATAAAATTGAGGAGAGCTGTCGAATACATGGGGCAGTGGAGACATGTGATTCTAACAACGTCAACACTATTCTCCAAAACGACTAAGCTAAAAATAACTGGAAAGACGAGAACTAATTCAGTGACGTAGTTAGTTGATGTCAATTAAAATGGAGGGGGAAAAACCCGGCTTTCTTACATCTCTAAGGACTTCTCCTGGAAGCGTAGTTTGAGGGGGTATTAGAATTGTACCTCTTAAAGGGGAGAGTTAGCCAAAGAGAAGAAAGAGAGAAGTGCAGCAATAAAGACTTGCCCTGGAAGTATTCTACGCCCGCCCCCTGCTGTGTTGACTCTCATCATCATCGAGTGCCGTCTCCACAATGAAGGTTGGCTACCACGGAGAGCCAGTCTGCTCTGTCTCTTGCTTTGATGGTGCAGGTTGTCATAGGCTGATTTGTCCATCTTTTGATGTTACTCATCCATGTTAATCTTGGTCTGCCTCTGCCTTTTTTACCTTGTATTTTCCCCTCCAGGATTACATTTAGTAGGCTGTTGTGTCTTTTAACATGCCCCTAAATTCGTATTTCTCTTGTTTCAATTGTGCTTAGTAGTTCTCTTTTTATTTTTAGCTGTTTTAAGACTTCATCGTTTGTTTTCTTTTCCTTCCATCCAATTCTACCTATTCTTCTATATATCCACATTTCAACGGCTTCAATTCTCTGTTATGTTTTCTTGTCTAATGTCCATGTTTCTACACCATATAGGAATATTGAGAAGATGTAATATTTTGCCATTCTAAGTTTTAGCCCTGGTGTCATTTGTTTTGATGTTAGTGTGTTCTTCATGACATTAAAATTACTTTTTGCCATTCCTATTCTTTTGTTTATTTCAGTTGTACATTTTCCATCACTGGTTATAGTATGTCCAAGGTAGTTGTAGTTCTGAACTGTCTCAAGGTCTATTCCTTCAATTTTGATATCCACTTGTAGGTTTTGAGTATTTTCTTTGTTTATGATCATAGTTTTAGTCTTTTTGATATTCATATCTAGTACATATTTTTTGCTTGTCATGTTTATTTCATTAAGTAATTGTTGTAGATCTTTAGGATTTTCTGCTAGTAATACAGTATCGTCAGCATATCTTAGGTTATTGATTATCTTTCCATTAATTTGTAGGCCTGGAATCTATGATGTTTTTAAAAATTTGCTCAGTGTATAGATTGAACAAGCTTTGATAGGATACATCCTTGTTTTACTCCTCTTTTTATATCAATGGGTGTAGAGTTCTTTTTGTTATATGTTATTATTGCTGTTTGCTCCCAGTATAGATTGCATATTAGTCGTATGTCCATGGCATCTAGATGTATCTCTTTTAGGCATTCTATAAGTTGTTAGTGGTGTACTCTATCAAAAGCGTTGATATAGTCTATGAAGCAGGCATATATTGGTTTGTTTACTTCTGTGTACTTTTCGATTACTGTTCTCATGCAGAATATGGCTTCTCTTGTCCCGCTATTTTTCCTAAATCCAAATTGCTGCTCATCTAATTCAGTATTGATTTTATTCTGAATCCTTCCTTGTATAACTTTTAGCAAGATTTTTGTAACATGGCTCATTAGGCTTATTGCTCTAAAGTCACTGCATTCAACTGCACCATTCTTTTTAGGCAATGCAATGAAAGTTGATGTTTTTAGTTCATTTGGTATGTATTATGTATGGTATATGTCGTTGCATATGTGTGTAATCGCTTCAATGCCAAAATCTTCTAGTGCCTGTATCATCTCTATCTGTATGCGGTCAGGTCCTGCTGTTTTTCCCTTTTTCATTGTTTTTATAGCTTTTTCCACCTCATATTTTAAGATTGTATAGCCTGATGTACATTTTATAACTGGTTTCTTGTCCCTTTGATCGTGAAATAGTTCTGTCATATATTCCTGCCATCTATCTATAATATCTTTTTTGTCTGTTAGCATTTTTTTTTGTCTGCAATGCATCCACCTTCTGTGGCTTTTTTTAAATTTTTATTAGTCATTCTCTTTATTTGTTGACTCTAGTCTGACCAAATAAAGAAGACTTTTCAGTTGAGGTCTTACAAAAACATTAAAAAAAAAAAAAATTTCAATGAATATATTTAAGAAAGTTTCTTCCTCATTAAAAAAAAAAAAAATTAAGCTCGAGGCAGGGGCGGAAATATTTTCAAGATAAAGTTGAAGTCGGGGTGGTTTGAATCTCAGGTGGAATGTGGTTGCAAAATTGCTTGTTTGAACATCATGATTGCCTAATTAATCTGAAGCTTCTTAGCTTTAAATACAAACACGCCAAAGCTCGGATTTTGATAACAAAAATGAATTAATTTCATGGAGAGGAAAAAAAGAAAGACAGATCAATCTGAAGTTTTAATAAAAAATTACTATTCAATTTTGCTTTTCGCTATTTAACTCAACTTTTATTTAAAGTGGAGCAGTCTTTTTTATGTTTCGTTCTTTGCGTCTTTTAATTCCTTAATTCCATATTTTCCCCAAATTCACGCTCTTGATTTCACATCATTTCCAATTAAAACTATTGCCTTATTACAGAGTTAATGAAGCTTTATTTTTATTTCTTGTTAATAGAATCATGCTTTTAATTTGTGCTATCCCCCCCCCCAATCCCCCGCTAATCGTTAAAAGAAACACGAATTTAATTTGTTGATAACAGATCATTAGTCCAGGGTTTGATTGGTTCGCTCCTGGAACTCTCGGTACGCCACTGGTTTAAGATAAATATCAAATACATTCTAACGTTAAAGATTTTTATTTTGAAAAATTACAAAAGATTTGAGAATTTGATACAATATTTAATAAAATAACATTTGGGTAAAGGCGTGAAGTTATATTTACGTTTGAAATAATTAAATGTTACAAATATTTTGCTTCTAAAATATAAAACTAATTACATATCCGTACATTTCTTACATTTTGTTATGATTTTGCTCAAATTTCGTTCACATGAACATCTGCGACTTTTCAACTTCTTCCTCTTTTCTTTTCTTCGTTATTTGGTTATGGAAGGCCCCGGTATCACTGCAAACGAATAAAAATCCATAATTGCTCAACCGCCCGTGCCAGCGTAATCAACCGAATCTCATCTCCCAAACAAAGAAAGGCAACTGTAGTCCCCATCATAGCAGTCTCAGCACACGCCAAAAGACATAAGGCGCAACCGCGCAGAAAGTGAACACAGCCAACTGTTCCCTGTCATACGATATCATCATAAAGAATTACAAAAGACAGTAAAATTTATACAGGAAACGACATTGCAGATATAGACAATACTTCAGGCGAACGAAAGATAGATAGATAGATCGTAAACAATTGGAATATCGAAACATGATCAAAACGGATGAGACACACAGCTCACGGTGTGCACAGAGCACTTAACTCAGTAGCTCCTGCAACAAGCCGGAATTTGAATATGAGGAAACTGCAACAAGGAACACTTTTCATGCATAGCCTTTAATTGTTCCCGCCGCCTATCCACCATATACCGGGAGTTCACGTCCTCTTGAAAATGATGATCGTCATATTTTTAAAAAAATGTAGAGCGCTTGATGATGTTAGGCCATCGTTGTTGACTCCAATTCCGAACATATAGACACACAGTTAGTCGTCAGATTATCCCCGTCGCACATCAAACAACCGACCGTAAGATTAGCGTAGATCATGATAGGGATGTACGATGAACCATTACGATGACGTAGCACACAATTTCGCTCCCTTTCGATTTCTGATTACTCTAGTAAAAGTAGCCTAAGACGAACAAAACACTGTGCAAATTCCGTAAAGAAATAAAACTGCGGCTGTCGAAGTAGTTTACATTGATAAGTAACATGGAAATAACTTGCGTCTAGGAATTCCAACAACGGCCATGAACAGCACCAAAGCGACGTAAAGCGCAGATCAAGTCTAGACGTTGGAAGGTCGCATTCACAACACTTGATTTGTCAAAAAGGGACTGTTGCCGGCGTACGACTTCGCTTTAGCGGCGCAGATGTAATAAGAAGATCATCACTTTTACTTTAACGCAGAAAAGTGCAACGGAGAACCGAAATCAACCAGATCCCGAATGCACTTATTGCAGCGATCAAGAAAACGTGACCTAGATCCCACCATCTTGCAACGGAAGTCAATTCCTCTTTTCTTTCTTTCATTTAATTTTCTCCTTTGATTTCTTCTTTACCTTTGATCTCTTCTTTATTACAGTCTAATTCCTGTTCTTGGCCACGGAGAATCGAAATAAACAGTAGCTGATACGTCATATGCAGCCTTGTCGGAGTTCACGAATAATCGCTTCATATTGATCCTACCGTAGCGACTGATCCAGTATCGGTCATTTCTCTCCCCTGATCTCCCAGAATACTCTTCGTTCAGTTTTTATAGTTCGTTGTTTCTCTCTTCCTTCTCTAGCCTACAACCACTTGTATGAGCGCCGCTTCCCGAGAAACTGAGTTAGATTGTTATTTTTGAGTTCATTTCCTTAGATTATTTTTGAGTTAATTTCCTTAGATTGCTATTTTTGAGTTAATTTCCTTGGAATATTATTTTTGAGTTAATTTCCTTAGATTGCTATTTTTGAGTTAATTTCCTTAGATTGTTATTTTTGAGTTAATTTCCTTAGATTATTATTTTTGAGTTAATTTCCTTAGATTATTATTTTTGCGTTAATTTCGGTTTCACTTGTTGAGAAGTTTTTGGTTGCTGATTTTGTTTAGAAAAAATTATTAATTCTTTTTTTCGTGACCTCTGGTTTTTCTTCATCACTTAACTCATTGGGTGCCATTGGGGCCTCTGGGTTAAACTGGGACTGATATACTACGTCAACCTTCTCAATTTAACTCTAAACTTCGTCATTCTTTGAGACTGTAAAGTCGAAGATTGGTGCCAACATAATTCGCAGTATGAAACATCTAAACGACAAAGATACAAAGGTTGAAGTTATCAATGGAAAATGAGGGCGGGTGGCTTAGATCAGTGTTTCTCAGCGCGGTGCTCGCCGGTACCATTGCGCCCGCCGCGTGTTTTCTTCGGCCGGGGAAGTTCCAGCCTCATTCCAACGTGTGACGTCATTTGTTGTCAGGTATTCTTTTAAACGAAAGATTAACAGAAGATCATCCTACACAGCATCCGACGCCTACTTCTCTTCATCGTCCACCCTTAAAAGAACGTTTAAGTGTGCATAGATGTGTTGCGCTGCTAGTTTACATTAAGCCGCCACATTCGCGCCATTCGACCCGACACAGAAGAGCGGGTGGTCGAACCTGTTGGGCTCCAAACAAGGGGAACGTGGAGTCGAACCTGCCGGGCTCCAAACCAGGGGAACGTGGAGTCGAACCTGCCGGGCTCCAAACAAGGGGAACGTGGAGTCGAACCTGCCGGGCTCCAAACCAGGGGGAACGTGGAGTCGAACCAGTTGGGCTCCAAACCAGGGGGAACGTGCAATCGAACCTGTCGGGCTCCAAACCAGGGGAACGTGGAGTTGAACCTGTCGGGCTCCTAACCAGGGGAACGTGGAGTCGAATCTGTCGGGCTCAAAACCAGGGGAACGTGGGCTCGAACCCCGGTAGAGTCAACAGTTGTTGTCCATCGATGGTGAAATACAAACTCAGACCCGAACACCACGTGGCGACTGTACTGGACAAGCGGCCTTTATTCTCCGGTCCTAGGAATCTCCACCATTTTTTTTCCGACCCGACCCATTTGGCATCGTCATTGTATTCAAAACTGAAAATGTTTTTCTTTTAATTTCTTTTTCATATCTTCCTTTTCACACACACACACACACACACGCGCGCGCGCGCGAGCTCCCGCGCACGCGCACATATAACATCCGAATATAATAACATCCGAAGACGTATCACATAAATTAAAAGCATAATAGCACAGACAAAAGTAGCATTTCAGAAAATAAAAACATCTTCTGCACCAAGTCTATGTCAATAGGAGTGAGAAAGAGAATCAACCGATCTTATATAGAACCAATTCTAACCAATGGAAGTGAATTATGGACAGTAGACAAACAAACGAAAAGAAGATTAGAGACCACAGAGATGGAAATTATCACAAGAATGTTGAGAGTTCCGTGGACAGATAAAAAGACCAACGAGGAAATTCTCAAAGATAACAACACACAAAAAGAGAGCCCTTAAAAAAACATCAAGAAGAAAACGATCATTTCTCTGGCAAATTATGAGAAGAATAAAATTGAAATATTTCGTTACAACCGACAAAATATGGGACAAGAGAGACTGCGGGCGAGAAAGAGAGAAAGAAGATATTCGATTGTTTGGTGTCGTGACACTGTAAGCAGTTAACAAAAGAATTGATACAATGCACTGTGGGCGAAGAGTTGCGGAAGGATGTGGTAATCTTCACCAGTCGATTCGCTATTTCAGTATTGGCATACCTATCCATTATACCGAATTATTTATTGTCGTGATTAATTCTCAGCAATATAAGGAGGAATAATAGAACAAAGAAGTATGTGTTAGCACTCGGAAAAATTGACAGATAAACAACAATAGAAAAAAAACGAAGAACAATATATGGTCCGAAATGGGATCGAACCCGTACTCAGTGGCACCGCGCCTTGCCACGAGAAGCCGAACGCTTGGCACACTGCCACGCAGCCAACTAAAAAATTGGCTATTGCAGCAGTGTCTTACACGAAAGGCGTTTTCAATGACTATAGCATAGGGTAACGATCACAGACCGGAAATAAATTGTATATTTGTACTTTCCTATTAATGCAAGTATCTCCCAGTAGGGCTGAATACTTGTGTTGTAGACAAACATTTATTGGACGAAACAGCACGAATAGTAGTTCCCAGTGGTTATATACTGGGTACAAATAATAATACATAAATATTATTATATGGGGAACTTCCGAGGCGATAATAGGGAATAATAGAACAAAGAAGTATGTGTTAGCACTCGGAAAAATTGACAGACAAACAACAATAAAAAAAAACGAAGAACAATATATGGTCCGAAGTGGGATCGAACCCGTATTCAGTGGCACCGCACCTTGCCACGAGAAGCTGAACGCTTGGCACACTGCTTGGCACCTATATAAGAAGGTAATTTGCCATTCCTTTTTTATTGGCCGTGATAATTAATTTTTGTTTCGGGCACATCATGAGGAGAGGAAAATTGGAATACTTGGTTACAACTGGCAAAATAGAGGGAAAACGAGATCGAGGACAACAAGGAGAAAAGATACTGGATATCTTGGTATCATGGCAGGGAAAAAAGTCAACAACAGAATTGACACAACGTACTGTGTATATATATAGAGAGTTGTGAATGGGCTATCGCATACGCCAACTGGTATGGCACATGCTGATACTTTAAAGCTATTAATTCTTATCAGCAAAGTTTAAAAGTATTTTTCTCTTATTTTATCTTATCTACCTGAACTTTTGTCGCGGCGTCACATGGGTTTCGTGTCCAGCTCCACTAGATCTTTTTCTTTAGTTGCGTGCTCTTTACAGATCATGTTATACAAAGATGCGTATCTTTTTCCAGTTATCTCTGCTGGTGAGTCAGTGGTTTAATGTGTTGGAAGATACCATCAGAACAGGTCCGTTAGGTGAGTCGGTGTCAGAACAGGCGATTTACTGTTTCCACATAGAGATCGTGCTCAGTGTTTGAGTAGTTGTGCTAGGGGCAGACAATTTATGGCACCCCAAAAAAAAAACCAGTCGTTCCGGGACAAGAGAGAAAAATTGTTTTAAAAAAATATAAATTCACAATTATTAATTTAAAATTAACAATTAACGTCAAATTACTGCCAAAACTTCCTAATCGTAATATAATTGATTCGTCTTTTAGGGTGAAAAGCATGGTACAACATTTTTATCGGCGAGACGGAAAGGATTTCTATTGGAGTAAGATGTTTAAAATATATATACCACTAACCAGAATAAATCCTTTAGGTAGGTAGTACAAAATTTGTACCAGAATGCTTGAAAGTTTATTTGATAGAAACATGCCCTGTTTTTAGATTGAGTATCAAGATGTGGTAGGAAGCCGCATTAGCTCAGTGGTTAGTGAACTGGACTACAAAGGACAAGAAGTCGGGTTCAATCCTGATCGACGGCTTCTGAGTTCACCCAGCCTAAATGGGTACCGGATTTTTTCTGGGAAAGTAAAGCGGCACGGTCGTAATACCGACCACATTACCCCAAAAATCCTGTGCTGAAGGTCTGTAAAAATTATGGCCACTAACACTATATTCCCTATACGCCACTTGGCGTGACGGGGGCTCTTTACATCTACTTTCTATCAGGCTGTGGCCTTTTCTTATTTTAATTGTTTGATTTTTGTCACGTGCGTTTTATACATTAGAATACACACTGATGCCTTCCATGGAGAGCAGGGGCTAGTGAAGCATTTCTAAGGGGATAAAATCAATGTGTTGAAAATGAGTGCGTTGAAGGGGAACTTTAATTAAAACAAGGCAAAACAGTTGGTTAGAGAAACAAAGATGATGGGAAATGAATGAGAAGGTAATAATAAACAAGGAAAATCGGTTTTGGTCGCGGAAAACGAAATAATGGCATAGAGAAGATAATTATGGAAGGCATAGTTTATGTAAAACGTGAAAAAGGAAGACATAGAAGAACATACAAAATAAACTTAAAATAGAATGGAGCAGTTAAAAGTTTTTATCTTTGTGACTTTCAGTGTTTATCTTTGTGACTTTCAGCTTTTATCTTTGTGACTTTAAGGGTTTATCTTTGTGGCTTTCAGCTTTTATCTTTGTGACTTTCAGGGTTTATCTTTGTGGCTTTCAGCTTTTATCTTTGTGACTTTCAGGGTTTATCTTTGTGACTTTCTCCTTTAATCTTTGTAACTTTCAGGGGTTATCTCTGTGAGTTTCAGCTTTTATCTTTGTGACTTTCAGGGTTTATTCTCTGTGACTTTCAGCTTTTATCTTTGTGACTTTCAGGGTTTATCTCTGTAACTTTCAGCTCTTATCTTTGTGACTTTCAGCTTTTATATTTGTGAATTTCATGTTTTATCTTTGTGACTTTCATTTTTTATCTGTGTGACTTTCCTGTTTTATCTTTGTGACTTACATGCTTTTATCTTTGTGACTTTCAGCTTTTATCTGTGTGACTTTCAGCTTTTATCTTTGTGACTTTCAGCTTTTATCTTTGGGTCTTTCAACTTTTATCTTTGTGACTTTCAGCTTTTATCTGTGTGACTTTCATGTTTTATCCTTGTGACTTTCCTGTTTTATCTTTGTGACTTACATGCTTTATCTTTGTGTCTTTCAGCTTTTATCTTTGTGACTTTCAATTGTTATCTGTTTCACACAATTTTATGTTTATTTTATATGTTCTCAGGAGCTTTACTCGCCGCCCCACGTATTTCATATTTTGCATATTTGATATGTGTGTTTATCTCCAAGACATAGAACAAGACGAGTGTCACCTAGAACAAGATGAGTGTCACCTAGAACAAGATGAGTGTCACCTAGAACAAGATGAGTGTCACCTAGTACAAGATAGGTGTCACCTAGAACAAGATGAGTATCATATAGAACAAGATAAGTGTCACCTAGTACAAGATAGGTGTCACCTAGAACAAGATGAGTGTCACCTAGTACAAGATAGGTGTCACCTAGAACAAGATGAGGGTCACCTAGTACAAGATAGGTGTCACCTAGAACAAGATAGTATCATCTAGAACATGACGAGTGTCACCTAGAACAAGATGAGTGTCACCTAGAACAAGATAGGTGTCACCTACAACAAGATGAGTGTTACCTAGTACAAGATGAGTATCATCTAGAACAAGATGAGTGTCATCTAGAACAAGATGAGTACCATCTAGAACAAGATGAGTGTCACCTAGTACAAGATAAGTGTCACCTAGAACAATATGAGTGTCATCTAGAACAAGATGAGTGTCACCTAGTACAAGATAAGTGTCACCTAGTACAAGATGAGTGTCATCTAGAACAAGATGAGTGTCACCTAGTACAAGATGAGTGTCACCTAGTACAAGATAAGTGTCACCTAGTAAAAGATGAGTGTCATCTAGAACAAGATGAGTGTCACCTAGAACAAGATGAGTGTCACCTAGTACAAGATAAGTGTCACCTATTACAAGATAAGTGTCACATTGTACAAGATGAGTGTCATCTAGAACAAGATGAGTGTCACCTAGTAAAAGATAGGTGTCACCTAGTACAAGATAGGTGTCACCTAGAACAAGATGAGTGTCACCTAGTACAAGATGAGTGTCACCTAGTACAAGATAGGTGTCACCTAGAACAAGATGAGTGTCATCTAGAACAAGATGAGTGTCACCTAGCACAAGATAGGTGTCACCTAGAACAAGATGAGTGTCATCTAGAACAAGATTAGTATCATCTAGAACAAGATGAGTGTCACCTAGTACAAGAGAGGTGTCACCTAGTACAAGATAGGTGTCACCTAGAACAAGATGAGTATCATCTAGAACAAGATGAGTGTCACCTAGTACAAGATGAGTATCATCTAGAACAAGATGAGTATCATCTAGAACAAGATGAGTGTCACCTGGTACAAGATAAGTGTCACCTAGTACAAGATAAGTGTCATCTAGAACAAGATGAGTATCATCTAGAACAAGATGAGTGTCACCTAGTACAAGATGAGTGTCACCTAGTACAAGATAAGTGTCATCTAGAACAAGATGAGTATCATCTAGAACAAGATGAGTGTCACCTAGTACAAGATAAGTGTCATCTAGAACAAGATGAGTGTCACCTAGTACAAGATAAGTGTCACCTAGTACAAGATAAGTGTTACCTAGTACAAAATGAGTGTCATCTAGAACAAGATGATTGTCACCTAGTACAAGATGAGTGTCACCTAGTACAAGATAAGTGTCACATAGTACAAGATGAGTGTCATCTAGAACAAGATGAGTGTCACCTAGAACAAGATGAGTGTCACCTAGTACAAGATGAGTATCATCTAGAACAAGATGAGTATCATCTAGAACAAGATGAGTGTCACCTAGTACAAGATAGGTGTCACCTAGTACAAGATAGGTGTCACCTAGAACAAGATGAGTGTCACCTAGTACAAGATGAGTGTCACCTAGTACAAGATAGGTGTCACCTAGAACAAGATGAGTGTCACCTAGAACAAAATGAGTGTCACCTAGTACAAGATAGATGTCACCTAGAACAAGATGAGTGTCATCTAGAACAAGATGAGTATCATCTAGAACAAGATGAGTGTCACCTAGTATAAGATAGGTGTCACCTAGTACAAGATAGGTGTCACCTAGAACAAGGTGAGTATCATCTAGAACAAGATGAGTGTCACCTAGTACAAGATAGGTGTCACCTAGAACAAGATGAGTGTCACCTAGTACAAGATAGGTGTCACCTAGAACAAGATGAGGGTCACCTAGTACAAGATAGGTGTCACCTAGAACAAGATAGTATCATCTAGAACATGACGAGTGTCACCTAGAACAAGATGAGTGTCACCTAGAACAAGATAGGTGTCACCTACAACAAGATGAGTGTCACCTAGTACAAGATGAGTATCATCTAGAACAAGATGAGTGTCATCTAGAACAAGATGAGTACCATCTAGAACAAGATGAGTGTCACCTAGTACAAGATAAGTGTCACCTAGAACAATATGAGTGTCATCTAGAACAAGATGAGTGTCACCTAGTACAAGATAAGTGTCACCTAGTACAAGATAAGTGTCACCTAGTACAAGATGAGTGTCATCTAGAACAAGATGAGTGTCACCTAGTACAAGATGAGTGTCACCTAGTACAAGAAAAGTGTCACCTAGTACAAGATGAGTGTCATCTAGAACAAGATGAGTGTCACCTAGAACAAGATGAGTGTCACCTAGTACAAGATAAGTGTCACCTATTACAAGATAAGTGTCACCTAGAACAAGATGACTATCATCTAGAACAAGATGAGTGTCACCTAGTAAAAGATAGGTGTCACCTAGTACAAGATAGGTGTCACCTAGAACAAGATGAGTGTCACCTAGTACAAGATGAGTGTCACCTAGTACAAGATAGGTGTCACCTAGAACAAGATGAGTGTCATCTAGAACAAGATGAGTGTCACCTAGTACAAGAGAGGTGTCACCTAGTACAAGATAGGTGTCACCTAGAACAAGATGAGTATCATCTAGAACAATATGAGTGTCACCTAGTACAAGATGAGTATCATCTAGAACAAGATGAGTATCATCTAGAACAAGATGAGTGTCACCTGGTACAAGATAAGTGTCACCTAGTACAAGATAAGTGTCATCTAGAACAAGATGAGTATCATCAAGAACAAGATGAGTGTCACCTAGTACAAGATAAGTGTCATCTAGAACAAGATGAGTATCATCTAGAACAAGATGAGTGTCACCTAGTACAAGATAAGTGTCATCTAGAACAAGATGAGTGTCACCTAGTACAAGATAAGTGTCACCTAGTACAAGATAAGTGTTACCTAGTACAAAATGAGTGTCATCTAGAACAAGATGAGTGTCACCTAGTACAAGATGAGTGTCACCTAGTACAAGATAAGTGTCACATAGTACAAGATGAGTGTCATCTAGAACAAGATGAGTGTCACCTAGAACAAGATGAGTGTCACCTAGAACAAGATGAGTGTCACCTAGTACAAGATGAGTATCATCTAGAACAAGATCAGTATCATCTAGAACAAGATGAGTGTCACCTAGTACAAGATAGGTGTCACCTAGTACAAGATAGGTGTCACCTAGAACAAGATGAGTGTCACCTAGTACAAGATGAGTGTCACCTAGTACAAGATAGGTGTCACCTAGAACAAGATGAGTGTCACCTAGAACAAGATGAGTGTCACCTAGTACAAGATAAGTGTCACCTAGTACAAGATAAGTGTTACCTAGTACAAAATGAGTGTCATCTAGAACAAGATGAGTGTCACCTAGTACAAGATGAGTGTCACCTAGTACAAGATAAGTGTCACATTGTAGAAGATGAGTGTCATCTAGAACAAGATGAGTGTCACCTAGAACAAGATGAGTGTCACCTAGAACAAGATGAGTGTCACCTAGAACAAGATGAGTGTCACCTAGTACAAGATAGATGTCACCTAGAACAAGATGAGTGTCATCTAGAACAAGATGAGTATCATCTAGAACAAGATGAGTGTCACCTAGTACAAGATGAGTGTCACCTAGTACAAGATAGATGTCACCTAGAACAAGATGAGTGTCATCTAGAACAAGATGAGTATCATCTAGAACAAGATGAGTGTCACCTAGTACAAGATGAGTGTCACCTAGTACAAGATAGTGTCACCTAGAACAAGATGAGTGTCACCTAGAACAAGATGAGTGTCACCTAGTACAAGATGAGTGTCACCTAGTACAAGATAGTGTCACCTAGAACAAGATGAGTGTCACCTAGTACAAGATAGGTGTCACCTAGAACAAGATGAGTGTCATCTAGAACAAGATGAGTATCATCTAGAACAAGATGAGTGTCACCTAGTACAAGATAGGTGTCACCTAGTACAAGATAGGTGTCACCTAGAACAAGATGAGTATCATCTAGAACAAGATGAGTGTCACCTAGTACAAGATAGGTGTCACCTAGTACAAGATAGGTGTCACCTAGAACAAGATAAGTGTCACCTAAAACAAGATGAGTGTTATCTAGAACAAGATGAGTGTCATCTAGAACAAGATGAGTATCATCTAGAACAAGATGAGTATCATCTAGAACAAGATGAGTGTCATCTAGAACAAGATGAGTGTCACCTAGTACAAGATAGGTGTCACCTAGAACAAGATAAGTGTCACCTAAAACAAGATGAGTGTTATCTAGAACAAGATGAGTGTCATCTAGAACAAGTTGAGTGTCACCTAGAACAAGATGAGTGTTATCTAGAACAAGATGAGTGTTATCTAAAACAAGATGAGTGTTATCTAGAACAAGATGAGTGTCACCTAGAACAAGATGAGTGTTATCTAGAACAAGATGAGTGTCATCTAGAACAAGATGAGTGTCACCTAGAACAAGATTAGTGTCATCTAGAACAAGATGAGTATCATCTAGAACAAGATGAGTGTCATCTAGAACAAGATGAGTGTCACCTAGTACAAGATGAGTGTCACCTAGAACAAGATGAGTATCATCTAGAACAAGATGAGTGTCATATTGAACAAGATGAGTGTCATCTAGAAGAAGATGATTGTCAGCTAGAACAAGATGAGTGTCACCTAGAAAAAGATGAGTGTCACCTAGAACAAGATGAGTGTCATCTAGGACAAGATGAGTGTCGTCTAGAACAAGAAGATTCTCAGATCAGTGCCTACAGAATCATCACAATGCAGAACACTGCGGGCAAGCTGCTGGAGAAAATAGTTGCCCGTGTCCTCACGTGTCGCCTTGAACAGAAACGCGTATTCCCATCCACACTCGGAGGTTATAGATATAACAAAGAGACATGGCTCAATGCGGCAGTATTTGCCTATGACGTCTTCGAAGGCTTCCACAGACGAGAGGAGACATGTGCTGCTGCTATAGATCTGGAGGATGCATACAACAGGGTACCATTTGAATATCTCATGCATATGCTTCCCAAACTGGCGGTGAACCCCTTCCTCATTAGATGGATCGCCGCGGCACTGTTTCAGAGGAAGGTGATACTCAGATGTGGAAGTTGGTCTTCCGAGCCAACATCCATTTGTCCTGGGCTGCCACAAGGCTCACCATTGTCACCAGTTCTATTTAATGTGTACACAATAACGATCACGGCCCAACAGCTGGATGGGAGGGGAAGAACTATGACTTTTGCTGATGATATTCTGGTATATCGACAGGAAAGAGACAGACGGGGAATCGCCTCCACAATGCAAGACGAACTCGATCGCATTTCTTCCTGGTGTGGGGTTTCAGGTGCCTTGGTTAATTCTAATAAAGCATCAGTTTCATGGTTCTCCCTTAACAATCATATCGTTAATACGACCACACCGGTAGTACGAATGGGAGCTGATGAGGTGACCAGGGACAAGTTGATGACATACCTCGGAGTTAAGTTTGATCGCAGCCTGTGTTTTCGGGACCACGTTGACCATGTGATAACAAAATCCCGCAAAGGATTAGCCGCCTTGAAGGTCATGGCAGCTGCCAACATCGAGCAGAGGCTACTTACTCTTCTGTTCCAGGGATTAGTCCTCGCACCAATCGAGTATGCCCTGGCCATTCTTACTGTCAGTACGACTCAAATTGATAGGCTGGAGAAAATACAAAATGAAGCCATGAGCATTATCCTGGGATGTACGAGGGACACTCCCTGTGTAGCAATGAGGTATCTTCTTGACTTTCCAACCATGGATGACAGAATCAAGATCTGGGGAGCACGAGCATACCTGAAGATTAGTACAGATACAGAGCATCCATTGCACCACGTGCTCAACACAGAGAAAGGTACCAGGCTAAAAAGAGGCAAATCATGGGTGGGCCGAGCAGAAGATGTCATCAAACAGGTGTGTGGGCTTACCAATCTCAGCGTTGGTGAGGAGTGGATACCGGTGCCTACGTCATTCAAGGGGACTTTCTCATGTATTGTCACACTCGACAGGAAAAGTAGGGAACAGAACCCAGTCGTGGTTAATGCTGAGGTCAACGGTCTCATCTGCGATAACACCGATGAGAAAGATGCAGTCATCTATACAGACGGATCTGTAAGACGACACGAAAAAAGTGCATGGGCATTTACAGCACGTTCGGCAGGCAGAATAGCCAAGGAAGACAGTGGTGCATACGCCATGACCACGAGTAGCATGACAATGGAGGTGATGGCAGTGACCAAGGCATTCAAATGGTTAGAGTCACAAGACTACATCCACGCATGTATACTGAGTGATTCGATGAGCATGATAAAAAAAGTGGAGGCGGGCTTTGTACGCATGCAATGGGTAGAGTCGTTGCAGAAATCCAAAATACGTAAGGTCACCTTTGTCTATGTCCCTGGACATGAGGGAGTACGGGGAAATGAGAGAGCGGACAGGTTGGCTAGCTGCGCTGTCGTTGAGGACGGGCAACCGATGGATCGGGCGGACGTCATCAATGCACTCCGAGATGTGGGAAGAGCACAGGACTTCGACAAACACAGATCAACGTCGCTTCTTCGGATGATGGAAATGGGAGTTAAGATGGGCACAGCCAGAAATGAGAAACTTGGTGGCCGTGTAAGAAGACTTATCAACCAACATAGAACTGGAGTCGTCAGTCGCTGGACACTGAGGGAATTGCTGAGGAGGGGATCTGAGCACCTATGGACATGTTCGGAGTGCAATGATGATGACCCGCAAATAACTCAATAACTCAATAAGAAGATTGTCACCTTGAACAAGATGAGTGTCACCTAGAACTTGTCTTTATTTATTATGTCAGCGGTATATAGAGACCCCAAAAACCAGTATACGCCACTGAGTTACACAACTGCATTAGCACGAGATTACTCCAGACGTACGAGAAATGAACCACAATTACAACACAAATACAAAATGCCTCAACCAATCGCGTGCCAGGCCTTTACCTGCCAGATTTGCTTTTCACAAAATCTTGTTTCTTCAGCCTTCCAGGCAACATTTTTTCGTTTGTTTCTTTTTATTTACAAGAGGGAGAAATCAGCCTAATGTTTCAAGCACGAAGTAATGAAGATTAAACCAGCAAAAGAACAAGCGAGTCAGCGTGAGCAAACACCGGAAGGGAACTCCAGAATTGATTGGTAAATTACCTGAGCAAAAAATAAAATAAACTCCAGAAATTACGTGGATTGTAATGGCCTCCCGTTACTTGAAACTTCCGTTTTGTGCACCGGAAGTGACCCTAAAGAATTTCGAAACCAGTGGTTCTAAAGTTGGTACTGGCCAGCATTTTTTGAATGATATCGAATCATATCAAATATCACCTTGTACATATACGCTTGTCCAGGCTGCCTCTTGATTCTTTCAGTTCAGACTCAGACTCAAGATTTCATAAACATAGTCTCGCTTATTTCATTCGTTGTTACAAAACATTTGTTTCTTTGAACACATCCTCTGTTAGTTCATTTGTTGTTACAAAACTCGTGGTTCTAATAAACACTTCCTCAGTTCATTCTATCATTAAACACGCGTCAGTTAGTTCATTGTTTCATTAAACACATCCTCAGTTCATAGTTTCATTAAACATACCCCTAGTTAGTTAATTCTTTCATTAAACACATTCCCAGATAGTTCATTCTTTAATTAAACACATCCCTAGTTCATAGTTTCATTAAACACATTCCCCAGTTCATAGTTTCATTAAACACATATTCATAGTTTCATTAAACACATCCTCAGTTCATAGTTTCATTAAATATATCCCTAGTTAGTTAATTCTTTCATTAAAGACAAGGGGATTAAATCAAGTAAAATCAAGTCATTAAACACATCCTCAATTCATAGTTTCATTAAACACATCCTCAATTCATAGTTTCATTAAACACATCCTCATTTCATAGTTTCCTTAAACACATCCTAAGTTCATAGTTTCAATAAACACGTCATCAGTTAATTCATTGTTTCCTCAAACTCGTCATCCTTTATTTAATAGGTCCCATAAAATCTCTTTCATTTATTTTCTAGGTCTCATAAAATCTCTTTCATTTATTTTCTAGGTCCCATAACATCTCTTTCATTTATTTTCTAGGTCCCATAAAATCTCTTTCATTTATTTTCTAGGTCCCATAAAATCTCTTTCATTTATTTTCTAGGTCCCATAACATCTCTTTCATTTATTTTCTAGGTCCCATAAAATCTCTTTCATTTATTTTCTAGGTCCCATAAAATCTCTTTCATTTATTTTCTAGGTCCCATAACATCTCTTTCATTTATTTTCTAGGTCCCATAAAATCTCTTTCATTTATTTTCGAGGTCCCATAAAATCTCTTTCATTTATTTTCTAGATCCCATAAAATCTCTTTTATTTATTTTCTAGGTCCCATAAAATCTCTTTCATTTATTTTCTAGGTCTCATAAAATCTCTTTCATTTATTTTCTAGGTCCCATAAAATCTCTTTCATTTATTTTCTAGGTCCCATAAAATCTCTTTCATTTATTTTCTAGGTCCCATAAAATCTCTTTCATTTATTTTCTAGGTCCCATAAAATCTCTTTCATTTATTTTCTAGGTCTCATAAAAATCTCTTTCATTTATTTTCTAGGTCCCATAAAATCTCTTTCATTTATTTTCTAGGTCCCATAAAATCTCTTTCATTTATTTTCTAGGTCCCATAAAATCTCTTTCATTTATTTTCTAGGTCCCATAACATCTCTTTCATTTATTTTCTAGGTCCCATAAAATCTCTTTCATTTATTTTCTAGGTCCCATAAAATCTCTTTCATTTATTTTCTAGGTCCCATAACATCTCTTTCATTTATTTTCTAGGTCCCATAAAATCTCTTTCATTTATTTTCTAGGTCCCATAAAATCTCTTTCATTTATTTTCTAGGTCCCATAAAATCTCTTTCATTTATTTTCTAGGTCCCATAAAATCTTTTTCATTTATTTTCTAGGTCCCATAAAATCTCTTTCATTTATTTTCTAGGTCCCATAAAATCTCTTTCATTTATTTTCTAGGTCCCATAAAATCTCTTTCATTTATTTTCTAGGTCCCATAAAATCTCTTTCATTTATTTTCTAGGTCCCACAAAATCTCTTTCATTTATTTTCTAGGTCCCATAACATCTCTTTCATTTATTTTCTAGGTCCCATAAAATCTCTTTAATTTATTTTCTAGGTCCCATAAAATCTCTTTCATTTATTTTCTAGGTCCCATAACATCTCTTTCATTTATTTTCTAGGTCCCATAACATCTCTTTCATTTATTTTCTAGGTCCCATAAAATCTCTTTCATTTATTTTCTAGGTCCCATAAAATCTCTTTCATTTATTTTCTAGGTCTCATAAAATCTCTTTCATTTATTTTCAAGGACCCATAAAATCTCTTTCATTTATTTTCTAGGTCCCATAAAATCTCTTTCATTTATTTTCTAGGTCCCATAAAATCTCTTTCATTTATTTTCTAGGTCCCATAAAATCTCTTTCATTTATTTTCTAGGTCTCATAAAAATCTCTTTCATTTATTTTCTAGGTCCCATAAAATCTCTTTCATTTATTTTCTAGGTCCCATAAAATCTCTTTCATTTATTTTCTAGGTCCCATAAAATCTCTTTCTTTTTTTTTCTAGGTCCCATAAAATCTCTTTCATTTATTTTCTAGGTCCAATAACATCTCTTTCATTTATTTTCTAGGTCCCATAAAATCTCTTTCATTTATTTTCTAGGTCCCATAACATCTCTTTCATTTATTTTCTAGGTCCCATAACATCTCTTTCATTTATTTTCTAGGTCCCATAAAATCTCTTTCATTTATTTTCTAGGTCCCATAAAATCTCTTTCATTTATTTTCTAGGTCCCATAAAATCTCTTTCATTTATTTTCTAGGTCCCATAAAATCTCTTTCATTTATTTTCTAGGTCCCATAAAATCTCTTTCATTTATTTTCTAGGTCCCATAAAATCTCTTTCATTTATTTTCTAGGTCCCATAAAATCTCTTTCATTTATTTTCTAGGTCCCATAAAATCTCTTTCATTTATTTTCTAGGTCCCATAAAATCTCTTTCATTTATTTTCTAGGTCCCATAAAATCTCTTTCATTTATTTTCTAGGTCCCATAAAATCTCTTTGAATTATTTCCTCGGTTCCTTAACCTCATCCTCAGTTATTTCCTTGGTTAAGTAAACTCGTAATAGTTCATTTTTTTCTTAGTTCAATGAACTTGTCATCATTTATCTTCTTGCTTGCATAAATTCATCCTCATTTGTTTTCTTGGTTCCATTAACGTTTCTTCACTTACTCCTTTTTTACCTTGTAAATTCATCATCACCACCTCTGAAATTGTCACAACCAATCCCCATCTCACCCCACACTCACACACCTTTTAATCTCAATTCAACATTTTCTACATTATTTTGTTCTATAAAAACACTTACAACTGAGGATTTGTTCTGTAAAATTGAAATAAACAAAAGAATAGGTATGGCAAAGAGTGATTTTAATGCCATGAAAAATATACTAACAATAAAACACATATCAGCAGGGCTGAAACAAAGAATGGCAAAATGTTACATCTTCTCAGTATTCCTGTATGGTGCAGAAACATGAACATTAGACAAGAAAACAGAACAGAAAATTGAAGCCTTTGAAATGTGTATTTATAGAAGAATAGGTAGAATTGGATGGAAAGAAAAGTAAACAAACGATGAAGTTTTAAAACAACTGAAAATAAAAAGAGAACTACTAAATACAATTAAGACAAGACAAATGAAATTTTTGGGGCATGTTAAAAGACACAACAGCCTACTAAAAGTAATATTGGAAGGAAAAATACAAGGTAAAAGAGGCAGACGCAGACCAAGACTAACATGGACGAGTAACATCAAAAGATGGACAAGTCAATCTATGACAGCCTGCACCATCAAAGCAAGAAACAGAGTAGAATAGCGATCCATGGTAGCCAACCTTCGTTGCGAGAAGGCACTCGATGATGATGATGACGATTTTGTTCTAAAAGTCCATAATTATCAGGCCCACGAGCCTCGCTATCCGTATCTGCTCTCCATAAACAAATATTAATGGTTATCAAAGAGACATGAAAACACAAACAATTGCTCTCAATGGTCATTCACGTTATGAGTCATAGCTTTCGCCACGTCCAACATGTCTTTGTATTCTTGAATACAGAACCACCGTCATTGTACACCGGCTGTGTCCATTAACTGTTAAGCACCACACCTAAGTGGGAGCCGAGATAGCTCAGTGGTTAGTGAACTGGACTACAACGGACAAGAGGTTGGGTTCGATCCCAGCCGACGGCTTCCAGGTTCACCCAGCCTTTAATGGGTACCGGATTTTTTTTCTGGGAAAGTAAAGCGGCACGGGCCTAATACTGACCACATTACCCCAAAAATCATGTGCCGAAGGTCAGTAAAATGTATGGTCACTAACACCATATTCCCTATACGCCACTTGGCGTGACAGGGGTACTTTACTTACCATACCTGAGTTCCTGACGCTCGAGAGTATTACAAGCCTTGTTTTATTTTAGCCGAAACGGTCCGGGAAGCGTTCTGGTCAATTGTTATAACTTAATGATATGCTGACACCAATTGACAAAATAACTTGACTAGCCAGACCGCAAACAAACAGCGTACGGGAAGAAATTCAAATATTGTTTGATTCGTTGGTTGTGTTGCTGGGTGGGCTGGTTAGTTATTGATCCAATAGCCTATGAGCCCCTGTCCTATTTTCTCAATATTGCCTTGTTTTTATTGCTGGGGCGCCTATGGATTTTCTGCCCGCCAAGTTCTGGAGCCTAAAAATGACGGTTGCATATAAGATGTCCTGCTTACAACGCATGTTCTCAAGGACAGTTTCCACACATCTTCATAGTCAGATTGTTGACATCTTCTCTTCTACTCTGTTTGCTCACATCTTCTCTACTACTCTGTTTGCTCACATCTTCTCTACTACCCTGTTTGTTCACATTTTCTCTACTACCCTATTTGTTCACATCTTCTTTACTACTCTGTTTGCTCACATCTTCTCAACTACCCTGTTTTTTTCACATCTTCTCTACTACCCTGTTTGCTCACATCTTCTCTACTACTCTGTTTGTTCACATCTTCTCTACTACCCTGTTTGCTCACATCTTCTCTACTACCCTGTTTGCTCACATCTTCTCTACTACTCCGTTTGCTCACATCTTCTCTACTACCCTGTTTCCTCACATCTTCTCTACTACCCTGTTTCCTCACATCTTCTCTACTACCCTGTTTCCTCACATGTTCTCTACTACCCTGTTTCCTCACATCTTCTCTACTACCCTGTTTCCTCACATCTTCTCTACTACTGTTTGTTCACATCTTCTCTACTACCCTGTTTCCTCACATCTTCTCTACTACTGTTTGTTCACATCTTCTCTACTACCCTGTTTCCTCACATCTTCTCTACCACCCTGTTTGTTCACATCTTCTCTACTACCCTGTTTGTTCACATCTTCTCTACTACCCTGTTTGTTCACATCTTCTCTAATACCCAGTTTTTTCACATCTTCTCTATGAACCTGTTTTTTTCTCATCTTCTAAAGGACACTGTTTCCTGTAATATTCCCTACGTTCCCTGTTTGTTCACATCTTATCTACTACCCTGTTTGTTCACATCTTCTCTACTACCCTGTTTGTTCACATCTTCTCTACTACCCTGTTTGTTCACATCTTCTCTACTACCCTGTTTGTTCACATCTTCTCTACTACCCTGTTTGTTCACATCTTCTCTACTACCCTGTTTGTTCACATCTTCTCTACTACCCTGTTTGTTCACATCTTCTCTACTACCCTGTTTGTTCACATCTTATCTACTACCCTGTTTGTTCACATCTTCTCTACTACTCCGTTTGCTCACATCTTCTCTACTACCCTGTTTGTTCACATCTTCTCTACTACCCTGTTTGTTCACATCTTCTCTACTACCCTGTTTGTTCACATCTTCTCAACTACCCTGTTTTTTTCACATCTTCTCTACTACCCTGTTTGCTCACATCTTCTCTACTACTCTGTTTGTTCACATCTTCTCTACTACCCTGTTTGCTCACATCTTCTCTACTACCCTGTTTCCTCACATCTTCTCTACTACCCTGTTTCCTCACATCTTCTCTACTACCCTGTTTCCTCACATCTTCTCTACTACCCTGTTTGTTCACATCTTCTCTACTACCCTGTTTCCTCACATCTTCTCTACTACCCTGTTTGTTCACATCTTCTCTACTACCCGGTTTGTTCAAATCTTCTCTACTACCCTGTTTCCTCACATCTTCTCTACTACCCAGTTTTTTCACATCTTCTCTATGAACCTGTTTTTTTCTCATCTTCTAAAGGACACTGTTTCCTGTAATATTCCCTACGTTCCCTGTTTGTTCACATCTTCTCTACTACCCTGTTTGTTCACATCTTCTCTACTACCCTGTTTGTTCACATCTTCTCTACTACCCTGTTTCCTCACATCTTCTCTACCACCCTGTTTGTTCACATCTTCTCTACTACCCTGTTTGTTCACATCTTCTCTACTACCCTGTTTGTTCCCATCTTCTCTACTACCCTGTTTGTTCACATCTTCTCTACTACCCTGTTTGTTCACATCTTCTCTACCACCCTGTTTGTTCACATCTTCTCTACTACCCGGATTGTTCACATCTTCTCTACTACCCGGATTGTCTACATCTTCTCTAGGACCCTATGTATAAAGCTAGAAGTTTAAGCAATTTGATTGTCACGTCCTGAGCTACAATGCCTCTGCGATTATTTTTAGCCATAAGAAAACAGAACAATTTCCCCAATTTCTCGAGTTCTGTACAATACAGCTCTAGTTCCTTCATAAATGTGGAGACTAAACGTGTATTAATGAACAGAACTAAAATTGTGCAGACGAAATTTCATAAGATTTTGACTTTGAGAAATATCTTTTTATAGTAAAACGTGAACTCAGTAATACTTAAGCATGACCTTCAGAGCAGACGGGTCAAGGCTGCCAGAGCTGATTCGTCCAGAAGGAGCTCGTCAAAAACTCGTGGAACCATTATCTGAGAATGTGCTTTAATGAACACTCCCTATTTTACGACCGTGTTATAAAGATGGCTATTTTTATCTTTAAAGAGTTATCAAGAGGTATATGAAAATATGAATGTCCTTTGCGGGGTAGAAAAATCATCATCATTATCATTTTGTGTAGCTTTCTTATTGGATGTTGGATGCCGCGGAGAACCATTTTATCCTTTCTGTTGCCTTGATCGCGCACTCTGTCGTAAGTTTTCGTAGCTTTTGATATTATCATCCCACATTAAACACAACCAGGCACTGTGTCATTTACCTTGCAACCCCCCCCCCCCTTTTTTTTTCCACCAGATGACTTTCAGTAGGTTATTTTGCTTCTATATATTTCCAATAACGTTTCATTTATATGTCCGATAATATTTCATTTATATGTCCAATAACATTTCATTTATAAGTCCAGTAACATTTCATTTATATGTCCAGTAACATTTCATTTATATGTCCAATAACATTTCATTTATAAGTCCAGTAACATTTCATTTATATGTCCAGTAACATTTCATTTATATGTCCAGTAACATTTAATTTATATGTCCAATAACATTTCATTTATAAGTCCAGTAACATTTCATTTATAAGTCCAGTAACATTTCATTTATATGTCCAGTAACATTTCATTTATATGTCCAGTAACATTTCATTTATATGTCCAGTAACATTTCATTTATATGTCCAGTAACATTTCATTTATATGTCCAATAACATTTAATTTATATGTCCAATAACATTTCATTTATAAGTCCAGTAACATTTCATTTATATGTCCAATAACATTTCATTTATATGTCCAATAACATTTCATTTATAAGTCCAATAACATTTCATTTATATGTCCAATAACATTTCATTTATATATCCAATAACATTTCATTTATATGTCCAGTAACATTTAATTTATTTTTTAATTGATTTAAATAGTTCTGTCTTCATCTTTACCTGTTTCAAAACTTCAGTATTTGTTTTCTTCTCTGTGCAAATAGTTCTTTCTATTTTTCTATAAATTATATATATATATATATATATATATATATATATATATATATATATATATATATATATTATAAAGATCGTTCTTCTCCTTTGTGCCTTTAAAACAAATATAGAATAAGAACTTAGAATATAACTATCAGCTCCGATATAATAGGATGTATATGGAATACAGCACGGGTCTTTACATTAATTAATTGTTATTAATCAATAATTAGAAATGTCAGATGTTAGAAATGTTAATTAGTGAAGGAAAGCAAAAATAAAGGACTCATCCTTAATAGTAAAAAGACAGAAATAAAGGTAGCAACGGAGAAAAAGACATCACTGCAATGCACAATAAAGACAAGTGGAACAATACTAAAACAAGTACATGCATTTAAAGATCTGGGAACAATGTTAACCTCAGATGGTAGATGTACAACAGAGGTGAGATGCAGCATTACTCAGGCAAATGCAACTTTCTAAAAAATGAGGAAGATAATGTGCAATCCATTTTTGACGATAGAAACCAGAAAAAGAGTTCTTATATTTTATGTAGAGCCGTCACTACAGAAGCTACCACCACTACAACAGCTAACACCACAACTGCAGCTACCACCACTACTACAGCTACTACTACTCCTACAGCTACCACCACAACTACAGCTACTACCACTACAACAGCTACCACCACTACTACAGCTACTACCACTCCTACCACTCCTACAGCTACCACCACAACTACAGCTACTACCACTACAACAGCTACCACCACTACTACAACTACCACCACAACTACAGCTACCACCACTACTACAGCTCCTACCACTACTACAGCTACCACAACTACTACGGCTACCACCACTACTACTACAGACACCACAACTACTACAGCTACTACCACTACTACAGCTACCACATCTACTATGGCTACCACCACTATACTACAGCTACCACCACTACTACAGCTACTACCACTACTACAGCGAACCACAACTACTACGGCTACTACCACTACTACATCTACTACAGCTACTACCACTACTACAACTAGCACCACTATTACAGCTACCACCACTACTCAAGCTACCACCACTACTCCAGCTACCACCACTACAACATCTAGCACCACTATTACAGCTACCACCGCTACTAGAGCTCTCATGACTACTCCAGCTACCACCACTACCACAGTTACCGCCCCTACAACATCTAGCACCACTATTACAGCTCCCACCACTACTACAGCTCCCACCACTACTACAGCTAACACCATTTTTACAACTACCATCACTACTCCAGCTACCATCACTTCTACAACTAATGTCACCACTACTACAACTGAAACCATAACAACTACAGCTACCGCCACTACTACAACTAATACCACCACAACTACAGCTACCGCCACTACTACAACTAATATCACAACAACTACAGCTACCGCCACTACTACAACTAATACCACCACAACTACAGCTACCACCACTACTACAACTAATACCACCATAACTACAGCTAACACCACTGCTACAACTAATACCACCACAACTACAGCTACCGCCACTACTACAACTAATATCACCACAACTACAGCTACCGCCACTACTACAACTAATACCACCACAACTACAACTACAACTACCGCCACTACTACAACTAATATCACCACAACTACAGCTACCGCCACTACTACAACTAATATCATCACAACTACAGCTACCGCCACTACTACAACTAATATCATCACAACTACAGCTACCGCCACTACTACAACTAATATCACCACAACTACAGCTACCGCCACTACTACAACTAATACCACCACAACTACAGCTACCGCCACTACTACAACTAATATCATCACAACTACAGCTACCGCCACTACTACAACTAATAGCACCACAACTACAGCTACCGCCCCTACTACAACTAATACCACCACAACTACAGCTACCGCCACTACTACAACTAATATCAACACAACTACAGCTACCGCCACTACTACAACTAATATCACCACAACTACAGCTACCGCCACTACTACAACTAATATCACCACAACTACAGCTACCGCCACTACTACAATTAATACCACCACTAAACAAGCAACCACCACTAATTTAAATTAATACCACCATTACTACTACTTCTGTTGATGCCACCAATAAGCAACTAATACCACCACCACTACAACTACAATTATTGTTAATACTGTTACTTTTGATGCTCCTACCACCACTACTCCAACTAATACCACTACTACTGAACTGCATCACTACTCCAACTAATACCACTACTACTGTAACCACTAGGGAGCCGCGAGAACTCAGTGGTTAGTGAACTTGACTACAAAGGACAAGAGGTAGGGTTCAATCCCAACCGACGGCTTCCGGGTTCATCCAGTCTTAAATGGGTACAGGATTTTTTTCTGGGAAAGTAAAGCGGCACGGGCGTCACACCGACATTACCCCAAAAATCTTGTGCTGAAGGTCTGTTCAATTTATGGTCTTCTTTTTCTTCTTTTCTCTTTTCACTGATACCTAAAAGGTGTCGTGGTTTATATCAGTCGTTCTTGTGCTGCTCGAATTGTCTGAATTAGTGATTTTCCTTTGTTGTTACATGCCTCTGTCACTGCATCTATCCATCTTCTACTGGGTCTTCCTCTTGGTCTTTTTCCATGCATTCTCGAGAAGAACGCCCTTGATGGTGATTGGTAAGGATTCATTCTGACCAGGTGGCCAAACCATTTAAGTTGTCGTTACTTTTCCTTACAATAACCAACCACTGCTACTAACACTAATATTTATGCCGCTACCACCACTACAACAACTAATATCACCCGCATCATTATTACTTCTACTACTGCTATTACCACTTTTATTTCAACATCAACTACCACTGTTTTAAATTGCGACATAGTTAAAAAAAAAAAAAAAAGTAGAGAGCCCCCGGTCACGCCAAGTGGCGTATAGGGAATATGGTGTTAGTAACCACAAATTGTACAGATCTTCAACACATAATTTTTAGGGTAATGTGATCGGTTATACGCCAGTGCCGCTTTACTTTCCCAGAAAAAAATCCGGTACCCATTAAAGTCTGGGTGAACCGGACCCCGTCGGTTTGGATCGAACCCTACCTTTTGTCCTTTGTAGTCCAGTTCACTGAGCTATCGCGGGTCCCATAATAAAGAAATAACTTCAGTATTATCACAGTAAAGATTATACTCATTGTCTTATCCCACGTTCCCACCAGATCTGATTACCCCTTACATATGTAATGCACAAGAAAAGGTCTTCTTCTTCTGCTGCGATCATGACATCATTCAGACTAGGATTACAGACTCTCTCATGAAGGCAGCTGTCTGTTTAAGTGATTCGGTTGCCCCGTATAGTTTCTCTTCCAGGGAGGTGGGTGTGGACCACATTGTCCTTCTCGGGTCTGTGTACTGGGGGCAATTCCGTAGAACATGTTCTGTTGTCATGTTATCCAGTGTACAGTGGCATTGACTGGTAGTTCCTATTTTGAGACGTATGTAGAATATATTTTGTGTTAGTGACTATTTTTCCATGATCAGCGACACATGTTTGGGTGTAGTTGTCGATATCACGCCAGGCCGCCTTTATTTCCCTGAAAAAAATCTATGGTACCCATTTTTAGAGCCTTGGTGAACCCCGAAGCTTTGTCGGTCATAAATAAAAATCCGCTACTTCTTGGATTCGAGTTCAGAGCCTTCTATTCAGGAATCGAGCATACTAACGACTCGGCCATCGAGCCTCAAACTCAACATGTACTGCCTAGTATACAATTGTTTTAGGCTGATACTTGTCTTTCTGGAATTCGGTCTCTAAAGCAAACAATTAATACTTGTCCTCTCAATAACTCAGTTTCTAACATTACAAATAGTTATTTGTTGAAACTATTGAAACTCTAATTCAATTTATAGAGTAACCAATAGGTGTCCTTTTTCTAATTCAGTTTCTAAAGAAACCAATAAATAGTTGTCACTACTCCAATTCAATTTCTTAAGTAACCAACATATAGTTGTCCTTTCTCTAATTCAATTTCCAGAGTAAACAATAGATAGTTATTTTTTTCTAATTCAGTCTCTAAAGTAACCTTTGTTAATTAAATAATTAACCTTTGTCTAATTCAAGTTTTAAAGTAGCCAATAAATAGTTGTCCTGCCTCTAATTCAGTTTCTCAAGTAACCAATAGATTGTTGTCCTTTCTCTTCAGTCTCTAAAGTAACCTATAGATAGTTATCCTTTCTCTAATTCGAGTTCAACAGTAGCCATCGTATATGGCCCTTTTCGTCTTGTCAGACGGCCTATTGGAGGCTACTGTGTATATATATATATATATATTTTTAGATTTTGTTTTTGCCGAACAGCTTCTCTCGTCGCTAATTCTACCAACGTTTGACAAACACACACGAACACATAATGAACAAGTCAGGCCCACTGATCCACAGGGTTTTCCATCTTTTTCATGAGTTTTTTCTCTTCTAAGTTTTGCCTTAGCACAGTCTCAAATGATGTTATACCATTCCCTATACATCACTTGCCAGTGCAATCACTTGCCAGATGTTCCCAGTCGCCAATAAATAGTTATTATTTCTCTAATTCAGTCTCTGAAGTAACCAATAGATAGTTATCCTTTGTCTAATTCAGTTTCCAACGTAACCTCATTATAATTCCTCTATATTCCTGAGTTCAGAAATAGTTTGTACTTAGATGTTACGTATATTTGAAGTACCCGAAGTACCTTCTTTTTCTTCCTTTTTAGCTCCCAGTGGAGCATAGGTCTTCAACAAACACTTTCCAAGTCGTTCTGTTTTTTGCCATTCTTTTAAGATCATTCCATGTCTTCCCCATCATCTTCATCTCTGCTTCTATCTATCTTCTCCAAGAATTCTTCGGTCTTCCTCTTTGTCTTTTCCCCTGGGGATTTCAAAAAAGGGCCTGTTATGTAATACTCTCAGTTGGCTTCCGTAGTGTGTGTCCTATCCAGCGCCATCGTCTTCGCTGTATCTCTTTATCCACTGGTGTTTGACTGGTACATTTCCATAATTCTATGTTAGTGATTCTGCCATTTCCATCCTTTTATCCTGCGTAAGCATCCATTAATGAAAGCAGTATCTTCGTGATTGTCAATTTTGTTGTTCTCCATGTTTCACAGCCATATAATAGGACCGCCTTAACATTTGAGTAGAAAACCCGAAGTACCTATTCAGGCCCAAATGTGACGAAAGTAGAGTTCATTTATTCATTATTTCCCGAGACTTAATTTACAGTCATACCACTCCGATAAATTCATACTTAGATTGAGCAATCACATTAATATTTGTAGCTGCAGCTTGAAATCACTGGCAGAAAATATCAACTGTAGTGATAAGAAAACCGTAGAAGATTCTAGACTAGGCATCTCCATTTTCAAAAACTGTCACATTTCACGAGCGAGAACGAAGGTGCCAAATTCAGGCATGCTCATAAAATGAAGCGAAAGCATCAATGATGTTAAACCTACATGATGCGCCATTTTGTCTTCTGGAATCGGAGTCTGGTGAGTCTAGCGGAGCACTAACTGCAGCCAGCGCAGATTCGAGGTTATGGCTCTAACGTTTATTTTGACGGAACATATCGATGATTTGTTCCGGTTAAGTTGAAATAATTTTAATGTTACCGTAACCAACTTTAGCCAGAACGAATTAGTGGGAGAATATTGAATATTGAGTCCAGCGGGAGAAATACTAAATTATGCATTAGTCTAGTGGGGGAAATACCCGCGTGCTTTGTGTTTTCTATATAAATTTAGGCATCTAAATCCAGCTGCGTGTATTTGGACTACGTTGGCTATATGCGTTGTTGGAGGTTTTGTGTGTGCATTTTCTACAGACAATCAAGCAAGTCTCTCACGTGGTATGTATTTATCGCTTCACAATGTATTAATAATATGTACATACATACACATATATTAATGAGTGTTTGCGTTTGTGAGAATGTCATTTATTTTCTGCGTAGCAATTTTTGTCCATCTTCAGAGTGATTATTGTTATGACGATGTTAATGCTTAACTTGTCCCATTTAACTCAAGGATTTTTTTTTTTTTTTTACAAACTTTCTTCTTCGGTAAAGATTTTGTTTTTATACAAACTTTCTTCTTCGGTAAAGATTTTGTTTTAAAAAAAAGCCTTGTTTGCCACTCTTTTGATTGCACTTTTCAAGGTATTGCAAAAAAAAAAAAAAAAAAAAAAAAAAAAAAAAAAAAAAATGAGCTCCTTCGCATGAAACAACTTCAAGCTTTTTGTTATCAATGAGGTCCGATATTGAGAATAAAATAGCAGGGTAAATATAATTTGTTGTTATGTATTTCCGTGTGCGTATATGTGTGTATTTTAGGTTTCCGGCGGTTGTTTCCAAAATGATGGAGGAATTATTTTTCTCCGGCTTGGTATAGAACCGTTGATCAGAGGTTTAACAAGCCGCTATCGTGAAATCGATGTTGTTAATGTAACGTAGACCTAATACATAATGTGTAAATTAGCAGTAGATAGTAGTGATAGTTTTTTCGTCCCTAAAACAACAACAAAAATAGGATTCTAGAATGTACGGACAATGGCAGCGCCGACGAAACCAGTAGAAGAGATCGATCACTTTATCTATCTTGGAAGTCACATTGATCGAGAAGGGTATACAAGCAAAGAAATTAGAATCAGAATGGCTAAAGCAGCAATGTCTTTCAGAAGCCTTGAAAAGTTGTGGAAATCAAAACTCATCAGCACAAACACAAAACTTAGGCTATTCAAATCAAATGTACTATCAACCCTTACGTATGCGTGTGAAAGCTGGAAAACAACAAGAGATATAGAAACAAAGTTGAACGCATTCGAAAATAAATGTCTAAGGAAAATACTTGGTATAGCGTGGAACGAATTCAAAACATACGAGGAAATTAGAGAAATCGCCAATCAACCACTAATATCTTCAGTAATAAAGAAAAGACGATGGTCATATGTTGGACATGTGATGGGAAGAGATAATAACCGAATAGCAAAGCAAGCCCTCATGTGGGAAACAATAGATAAGAGAAAAAGAGGAAGACCCAGAGAGACACTGAGAAGAACATTGATGAGAGAGGCAAGAGCAGCAGGATTCGGCTCCCTCAATGAGAAAGAGCTGCTTACACAGAACAGAGACAAATGGCGAGATTTGATAAAATATCTGTAAAAGAATTGAAAACTGCTAGAACAAAAATTCAGATAAGAGAAGGAGTATCTTGGTCTACGCCCTATGGGCTACGGCTCGAAAGGTCAATAGAAAAATAGATATGTGTATGTGCGTATGTATGTCTGTATGTGTTTATGTGCGTATGTATGTCTGTATGTATGTATGTATGTATGTGTGTATGTGCATATGTGTGTATGTGCTTATGTTTGTATGTGCATATGTGTGTATGTGCTTATATATTTATGTGTGTATGTTTGTATGTTTGTATGTCTGTAAGTGTGTATGTGCGTATTTGCGTATGTGTGTATGTGCTTATGTGTGTATGTGCGTATTTGTGTATGTGTGTATGTTTGTATGTTCTATATAAATTAATAATTCGTCAGGACTTTCTCATCCAATTTCACTAAACGAGAAAACCATGACATGAAAATATACGTTTTTTTAAATAGCTAAAATGGTTTGACCACGTGACAAGATAGAAAGATCAAAACACAAAACAACGAGCCTCCAACAAACGTTGCGAGAACGACAGACCCAAGGGCCGACCACAAGAAAGATGGATTGACGGAATATTAGAAACATTAGGTAGCATAACAGCAACAGTAGCGAACAGAAGTGCAAAATACCACAAAATGGATCTCCCCTCGACGCTGAACGACAAATAAGGAAAGAAAGAAGATGACGAAATACACATAAAATGAGACGTCATATGGTAAAGATGCGAATTATCTGACAGAGTGGCATCCAATCTTGATCTTGGGGGGGGGGGGGGGAGAGAGAGAAGGTTCCAAGAAATGAGAGGGGGGAGGATTGAATTGAGGAAGAACGCTGGAGATGAGAGGTTATTGAAACTTATAACAAGAAACTCGAAGTCTCGTTAAAGACAACTAAAGAAATTAGAATTTCTCGGATTAAAGAATCAAGACTGCTTTTGACTTTACAGCCATTTTAGTATCAAACTTAATCTCGTGTCTCGCCAAAGATGACATAGGAAAAGTAGTCAAGGATTGGTAAACTGTCATGTACGCCAGTGACGCGAGGATCTGTGTGGGGGAAAAAGATAATTGTTGATAAGAGTCGCTATAGCTATTATAAGAAAGATAGACTCACGAGAACATTTCATTCTCTTTTTTTCTTCTTCGTCTTCCATGTTTTTTTTTTTTTTTTTATCTTCCTTGTTTTTTCTTTTCTTCTTCGTCTTCCATATTTTTTCTTTTCTTTTTTGTCGTCCATTTTTTTCCTTTTCTTTTTTGTCTTCCATGTTTTTTTTTCTTTTCACCTTCTTAGCATTCACCCGTTAAGTGGACGTGGGTGCGTTAGTTTATGGCAAAGTTGCGATATCTCCACCTTTCGCCCGACACATCCGTCTTCGGCATTAGATTTGTTCCAGAGTAGCAGCGAGTGTGGCCCACTCTTTTCGATATCTAACTACCAAAGATTTGTTAACGTACATAGTACACACGTGTCCCTCTGTTTGTCGCCATTATCTGAGAGGACTAGACATCGAATCAAACTACCCAAGGACCAGTGGGTGGGTAAAGCTACGAAGAAACCACGAATTAGAAATGAAAATTCCCACCGCCTGTGAATGGATTCGAACCTTGGACTTTCCTGTTCACAGGCTGCCATCATACCTCTAGACTATCCAGTCCGTGTTACTTCCAGACCTTGAATATCATCATCATCATCAAGTAGCGGACCTGCTGGCGCAGGTGATCATGTCTCTCCACAACTCTCGATCTCGATAGTTATTTAACATTTCTGTTGTTGACCTTCTGCCAAGCTATTCTCTTAAGCTGTCTGGTATATTTCTTCTTTTCTTCCCTCTATCTCTTCGCCCTTCAATTTTCCCAGTTGTTACAATATATTCCAGCTGTTCCCTTTTCATTACATGGCCAACAAATGATGATTGTTTTTTCCTAATATTGGAAATTAGCTCTCTTTTTGCTTTTCCCTCATGAAGATTATAGCAGGGCAGTTTACTGACATTGATTCATTTGTTTTCTTATATCTGGTACATCCTATTTTGGCAGATGTTTAGTGGTTTCATATGATGATATTGAATGCTCTAAAAGAAGCCATCATTACTAGTCTTTTAGTGTGACATGACAGCGGTTGTTAACTTGTGGGTAGCGGTCCCCCGAGTTTCAGCAATATATGTGCAGAGATAGCAAGAGGTCTCCGTGGATAAGTGAACAAAACACAAGAGATCTTGTCGATGGAAAGAAAAAAAAAGAAAGAAAGAAAGAGAAAGAAAGAAAGAAAGAAAGAAAGAAAGAAAGAAAGAAAGAAAGAAAGAATGGTCATCAAAGATCTAAAAAAAAAAACAGTAAAGAGCCCCCGTCACGCCAAGTGGCGTATAGGGAATATGGTGTTAGTGACCATAAATTTTATAGACCTTCAGCACATGATTTTTGGTGTATTGTTGTCGGTATTACGCCCGTGCCGCTTTACTATCCCAGAAAAAAAATCCGGTACCCGTTTAAGACTGGATGAACCCGGAAGCCGTCGGTTGGGACTGAACCCTACCTCTTGTCCTTTGTAGTCCAGTTCACTAACCACTGAGCTATCGCGGCTCGAATCGACGATCTAACCGGCTCAATAAGATCTCAACGGCTCAATAACAAAACCAAAAGAAGGATCATCAAAGCACATAACATTTTTCTAGCCTCAGCCGAAAGGTTGGATAATCTATCTTTATTATCTTTACGACACATAGTTCCATTGCTGGTCTATGTCGGGGGGCAACGGTAGAACCCGAGGGATAAAGGCCGCTTGGTCAAGCAGTCGCCACGACGTGTGAGACTCGGGATTTTTATTTCACCCCCGATAGAAAAAATCCTTTCTATCTACCACGGGCTTCGAACACCGTACGCCGGCTTTTCAGCCAGCGGAGCAGTGGTTTTAGCCGCACGGCCACGCGCACCTCTGTTGGATAATCAACATCATCAAATCCAATACACCAACAAAATCAGCAACTACTGAAGAGAAAGGTACAAAGAACTAAAAGCATTTTCTCCTCTTCATCTTATTCCACCTCCCCGGGAGTCGTTGGGGCACTACAAACTATGCCATTTACTACATATTTACTCATTTACAAAACTCTTAAGAACAGCTTTACTTAAAAGAGAACCTTTTATTGCGGTCACAGAAACTGACCATCTAATGAGTCTGCGTCATCATTGACAAACAAGTATTTGAACAATAAATTGGAATGCGCTTGATAGAATTAACCAAGTGAAATTTGACGCTCGGTTGTCACTAACGAAGACTCGAGACGAGAAATATTATCTAGACCTTCATAGACAATGGCAGTCCCGACGAGACTAAAAGATGGAGAAGAAAAAATAACCTATCCCTAAGAACAAAGATATTACTGCAGTGTGCATCGTGAGCTGCGCACCGTTTTTCTTTCCAAAACGCAACACGCTCAATAGAACAGTATGAACGATTAGGAACAATTTGTAGCTTGGATCAGGGGCGCAGAACATATGGAAATGCCCCGCCTGCAGTGACGTCGAGAATTAACGGAAGGGAATTTCATTTTCATTTCTTTCTTGGGTGGCATTTGCGGTCAATATAACTTAGAAGGCTTAAGCAGAGGTTGAACGGATTGTGCCTGTCAAGAAGTTGGCAAAATCCAATAAGAAAACGAAACCAACAGTGACGCCAGTCCGCTCTAAAGTCTAAAGATTAGATTATTACGAGCAGTAATGGCATCTGCATTTGTATACGCCTACAAAACATGGACACTAGATCATGTATGAAAAACGCAGGTTCTGTTCTGTAAGTGAGACTCTCTCTCTCTCTATCTATCTATCTATCTATCTATCTATCTATCTATCTATCTATCTATCTATCTATCTATCTATCTATCTATCTATCTATCTATCTATCTATCTATCTATCTATCTATCTATCTATCTATCTATCTACCTACCTACCTACCTACCTACCTACCTACCTACCTACCTACCTACCTACCTACCTACCTACCTACCTACCTACCTACCTACCTACCTACCTACCTACCTACCTACCTACCTACCTATCTATCTATCTATCTATCTATCTATCTATCTATCTATCTATCTATCTATCTATCTATCTATCTATCTATCTATCTATCTATCTATCTATCTATCTATCTCTGCGATCAAGACTCAATCAGAGTAGGATTCCAGACTCTCTCATGAAGTCAGCTGTCTGTTTAAGTAATTCGGTTGCCTCGTATAGTTTCTCTTCCTGGGTTGTGGGTGTGGACCACATTGCTCTTATCAGGTCTGTGTACTGGGGGCAATCCTGTAGAACAAGTTTTGTAGTCATATTGTCCAGTGTACATTGCATTCTGACATGGAATAGTAAGTGAGATTGATAAGGGGAGATCATGCACAGATCTTGTAGACACCATATCAACCAACAGGAAGATGCGCAACAAAATGCTCAGATCAACATGACCAATTTAAGACTTACTTTTCACGGAAAAAGAACGATAATTAAAATGGCCTGGACGTGTTGCACGATCTACAGGTTTTTTTTAAAGGCAGTTCTATAGGGTATAGTACCAAGCAGAAGATAAGGTAGACAGAGGAAGAGGTAGGAGAACTATAGAGAATGAGCAAGATTAACTTTTATTTACTCAAAATGCGGGTCTTAATTATGTGTAGAATGTGGGTCTTAATTATGTGTAGAATGTGGGTCTTAATTATATGTAGAATGTGGGTCTTAATTATGTGTAGAATGTGGGTCTTAATTATGTGTAGAATGCGGGTCTTAATTATGTGTAGAATGCGGGTCTTAATTATGTGTAGAATGTGGTGTTAATTATGGGTAGAATGTGGTGTTAATTATGTGTACAATGTAGGTCTTAATTATGTGTAGAATGTGGGTTCTTAATTATGTGTATAATGTGGTGTTAATTATGTGTAGAATGTGGTGTTAATTATGTGTAGAATGTGGTGTTAATTATGTGTAGAATGTGGTGTTAATTATGTGTAGAATGTGGTGTTAATTATGTGTATAATGTGGTGTTAATTATGTGTATAATGTGGTGTTAATTATGTGTAGAATGTGGTGTTAATTATGTGTAGAACATGGTGTTAACTATATGTAGAATGTGGTGTTAATTATGTGTACAATGTAGGTCTTAATTATGTGTAGAATGTGGGTTCTTAATTATGTGTAGAATGTGGGTTCTTAATTATGTGTAGAATGTGGGTTCTTAATTATGTGTAGAATGTGGGTTCTTAATTATGTGTAGAATGTGGGTTCTTAATTATGTGTAGAATGTGGGTTCTTAATTATGTGTAGAATGTGGGTTCTTAATTATGTGTAGAATGTGGGTTCTTAATTATGTGTAGAATGTGGTGTTAATTATGTGTACAATGTAGGTCTTAATTATGTGTAGAATGTGGGTTCTTAATTATGTGTATAATGTGGTGTTAATTATGTGTAGAATGTGGGTTCTTAATTATGTGTAGAATGTGGGTTCTTAATTATGTGTAGAATGTGGTGTTAATTATGTGTAGAATGTGGTGTTAATTATGTGTAGAATGTGGGTTCTTAATTATGTGTAGAATGTGGTGTTAATTATGTGTATAATGTGGTGTTAATTATGTGTAGAATGTGGTGTTAATTATGTGTAGAATGTGCTGTTAATTATGTGTAGAATGTGGGTTCTTAATTATGTGTAGAATTTGGTGTTAATTATGTGTACAATGTAGGTCTTAATTATGTGTAGAATGTGGGTTCTTAATTATGTGTATAATGTGGTGTTAATTATGTGTAGAATGTGGGTTCTTAATTATGTGTAGAATGTGGGTTCTTAATTATGTGTATAATGTGGTGTTAATTATGTGTAGAATGTGGGTTCTTAATTATGTGTATAATGTGGTGTTAATTATGTGTAGAATGTGGGCTCTTAATTATGTGTAGAATGTGGGTTCTTAATTATGTGTATAATGTGGTGTTAATTATGTGTATAATGTGGGTTCTTAATTATGTGTATAATGTGGTGTTAATTATGTGTAGAATGTGGGTTCTTAATTATGTGTATAATGTGGTGTTAATTATGTGTAGAATGTGGGCTCTTAATTATGTGTATAATGTGGTGTTAATTATGTGTAGAATGTGGGTTCTTAATTATGTGTAGAATGTGGTGTTGATTATGTGTAGAATGTGGGTTCTTAATTATGTGTATAATGTGGGTTAATTATGTGTAGAATGTGGGTTCTTAATTATGTGTAGAATGTGGTGTTAATTATGTGTACAATGTGGGTTCTTAATTATGTGTATAATGTGGTGTTAATTATGTGTAGAATGTGGGTTCTTAATTATGTGTAGAATGTGGTGTTAATTATGTGTAGAATGTGGGTTCTTAATTATGTGTAGAATGTGGTTCTTAATTATGTGTATAATGTGGTGTTAATTATGTGTAGAATGTGGGTTCTTAATTATGTGTATAATGTGGTGTTAATTATGTGTAGAATGTGGGCTCTTAATTATGTGTAGAATGTGGGTTCTTAATTATGTGTATAATGTGGTGTTAATTATGTGTAGAATGTGGTGTTAATTATGTGTATAATGTGGTGTTAATTATGTGTAGAATGTGGGTCTTAATTATGTGTAGAATGTGGGTTCTTAATTATGTGTATAATGTGGTGTTAATTATGTGTATAATGTGGTTTAATTATGTGTAGAATGTGGTGTTAATTATGTGTAGAATGTGGGTTCTTAATTATGTGTATAATGTGGTGTTAATTATGTGTAGAATGTGGTTCTTAATTATGTGTATAATGTGGTGTTAATTATGTGTAGAATGTGGGCTCTTAATTATGTGTATAATGTGGTGTTAATTATGTGTATAATGTGGGTTCTTAATTATGTGTATAATGTGGTGTTAATTATGTGTAGAATGTGGGTTCTTAATTATGTGTATAATGTGGTGTTAATTATGTGTAGAATGTGGGTTCTTAATTATGTGTATAATGTGGTGTTAATTATGTGTAGAATGTGGGTTCTTAATTATGTGTATAATGTGGTGTTAATTATGTGTAGAATGTGGGTTCTTAATTATGTGTAGAATGTGGGTTCTTAATTATGTGTATAATGTGGTGTTAATTATGTGTAGAATGTGGGCTCTTAATTATGTGTAGAATGTGGGTTCTTAATTATGTGTATAATGTGGTGTTAATTATGTGTATAATGTGGTGTTAATTATGTGTACAATGTAGGTCTTAATTATGTGTAGAATGTGGGTTCTTAATTATGTGTAGAATGTGGTGTTAATTATGTGTACAATGTAGGTCTTAATTATGTGTAGAATGTGGGTTCTTAATTATGTGTAGAATGTGGGTTCTTAATTATGTGTAGAATGTGGTGTTAATTATGTATATAATGTGGTGTTAATTATGTGTAGAATGTGGTGTTAATTATGTGTAGAACATGGTGTTAACTATATGTAGAATGTGGTGTTAATTATGTGTAGCTGGGAAGGAAATTTGTGAAGTCACCAAAAGTGTTCCAACAATCACGAAATTTCGCTACTAAAAACGAAGAATTTAATTAATATCAAGAATTGAAAATTATAGTCATGATATTACAAATTGAATTAAATACAAATATTTAATATAATTAAATCATAAGACCTTAATCTACGCTATTTTCGCATTTCGTTAACATTCTTATACTGATTAATTTGTATGCTTTCCTTCCAACAAATTGCTATTGACCGATTTGTGATCAAAATTAATTTTTTCACTCCCAAATGGCTTATGGTTAACATTTTGAGCAGAGATCCCGCTAGCAGCGTTTTGAGCCTTGCCTGATATTAAGAACCTCCTATAAATATATGTCATTGCTCGCTTCTAGATTTCCCCTGACGCAAGCAAGAACTATCAAATCACAACTGTTTCTGACAAGTATGATGTGCATTTGATGACGAAGACGAGACTGCCATTTTGGCCGTTGTAAATATAACGTTCACATTTGTTGAACAAATTAGGATCATTCTTGTTTCTTTTCTTTTATTTCTTTTTTTTTTTTTTGTTAAATCCTACATCCCGATTGTTTAAAAATTCGGTTCATTATCATGTAGCTTGATTTCTGCAGAACGTTGCACTCATCACAGCTTGTGTGAAAGAATCTCCGTCTCCCGATTTTTTTTTTTATCGGTTTGTGTGAATTCGTTGCTCTAAAATAATAAAAATAAAAATAAAATATGTATGTTATTCAGAAAGCACGTGCTCATAAGTGTGGGTCCATTTGCCGAACTTTATCGCACAACTGCTTGTCTGATCAATGAACTTCCTGTTTTTGGAAACCTTTCAGGCACTAACACAATGGATTGTTTACTATCTTTCTCCTTTCTTCCCATGTATGAGTTACTTTCTGAATTTGACGTCACGCTTTTCTTGTAGTGTCTATAAAAAAAAAATCTTTACGTCACATAGTACCATTGCTGGTGTATGTCGGGGGGACTAACGATAGAACCAGAGGGATAAAGGCCGCTTGGTCAAAGCAGTCGCCACGACGTGTGAGACTCAGGATTTTTATTTCATCCTCATTTTTACATTCACAATGATTATTTTTTCATATTTGGAATGTCTATGTGTGTAACTTCCTGTGTGTTACCTGGGCCTCATTATGAGGGAAGTAAAGAATAGTGACACTGTGACCTTCCAGGCATGTCGTAAGAGACGACTAAGGAGGTTGATTCATGGACTGACAAGCTGTCATTGTAAAAAGTATTGTTATGGAAACAGGCCATTAGTAAAGGTAAAGGTCAAGTACGAGACTTGAACCGGCGTCTTAGCACGCGAGTTTCCACCCATATGTACTCGGCTGCCTATCCAGAAATGTTCGGAGATTTCTGGATAGTGTCGCCTCAAGAATCGAAACTCAGATGCGAAGCAACATTCCTCACCTTCCCAGGGTAATACCCTGGTACCCATTTCTGCCAACGGCTGGGTCGACCGTGGGGCTATTTTTTTTTTCCAACCACGAGTACAAATTCACACTGCTCCCAGCGGGAATCGAACACGGGTTGTCCGAACGTCGGAAGTCTAGTAGGGTGGTTTTCCCAACTCGGCTACCGAGGCCATAAGTTTTTAGAAGCAGTGATCTCTGCAATATGCGCCATTTTGTTCTGTTGAACATAAGATAGAAGAGACTTTAGTCTACATAATATTTTGAACATATGATAGAAGAGACTCTAGTCTACATAATCTGTTGAACATATTATAGAAGAGACTCTAGTCTACATAATCTGTTGAACATATTATAGAAGAGACTCTAGTCTACATAATCTGTTGAACATATTATAAAAGAGACTCTAGTCTACATAATCTGTTGAACATATGATAGAAGAGACTCTACTCTACATAATCTGTTGAACATATGATAGATGAGACTCTAGTCTACATAATCTGTTGAACATATGATAGAAGAGACTCTGGTCTACATAATCTGTTGAACATATGATAGAAGAGACTCTGGTCTACATAATCTGTTGAACATATGATAGAAGAGACTCTAGTCTACATAATCTGTTGAACATATGATAGAAGAGACTCTAGTCTACATAATCTGTTGAACATATGATAGAAGAGACTCTAGTCTACATAATCTGTTGAACATATGAAAGAAGAGACTCTAGTCTACATAATCTGTTGAACATATGATAGAAGAGACTCTGGTCTACATAATCTGTTGAACATATGATAGAAGAGAATCTAGTCTACATAATCTGTTGAACATATGATAGAAGAGACTCTAGTCTACATAATCTGTTGAACATATGATAGAAGAGACTCTAGTCTACATAATCTGTTGAACATATGATAGAAGAGACTCTAGTCTACATAATCTGTTGAACGTATTATAGAAGAGACTCTAGTCTACATAATCTGTTGAACATATGATAGAAGAGACTCTAGTCTACATAATCTGTTGAACATATGATAGAAGAGACTCTGGTCTATATAATCTGTTGAACATATGATAGAAGAGACTCTGGTCTACATAATCTGTTGAACATATTATAAAAGAGACTCTAGTCTACATAATCTGTTGAACATATTATAAAGGAGACTCTAGTCTACATAATCTGTTGAACATATGATAGAAGAGACTCTGGTCTACATAATCTGTTCAACATATGATAGAAGAGACTCTGGTCTACATAATCTGTTGAACATATGATAGAAGAGACTCTGGTCTACATAATCTGTTGAACATATGATAGAAGAGACCCTGGTCTACATAATCTGTTGAACATATGATAGAAGAGACTCTGGTCTACATAATCTGTTGAACATATTATAAAAGAGACTCTAGTCTACAAAATCTGTTGAACGTATTATAAAAGAGACTCTAGTCTACATAATCTGTTGAACATATTATAAAAGAGACTCTAGTCTACATAATCTGTTGAACATATGATAGAAGAGACTCTGGTCTACATAATCTGTTCAACATATGATAGAAGAGACTCTGGTCTACATAATCTGTTGAACATATGATAGAAGAGACTCTGGTCTACATAATCTGTTGAACATATGATAGAAGAGACCCTGGTCTACATAATCTGTTGAACATATGATATAAGAGACTCTAGTCTACATAATCTGTTGAACATATGATAGAAGAGACTCTAGTCTACATAATCTGTTGAACATATGATAGAAGAGACTCTAGTCTACATAATCTGTTGAACGTATTATAGAAGAGACTCTAGTCTACATAATCTGTTGAACATATGATAGAAGAGACTCTAGTCTACATAATCTGTTGAACATATGATAGAAGAGACTCTAGTCTACATAATCTGTTGAACATATGATAGAAGAGACTCTAGTCTACATAATCTGTTGAACATATGAAAGAAGAGACTCTAGTCTACATAATCTGTTGAACATATGATAGAAGAGACTCTGGTCTACATAATCTGTTGAACATATGATAGAAGAGACTCTAGTCTACATAATCTGTTGAACATATGATATAAGAGACTCTAGTCTACATAATCTGTTGAACATATGATAGAAGAGACTCTAGTCTACATAATCTGTTGAACATATGATAGAAGAGACTCTAGTCTACATAATCTGTTGAACATATGATAGAAGAGACTCTAGTCTACATAATCTGTTGAACGTATTATAGAAGAGACTCTAGTCTACATAATCTGTTGAACATATGATAGAAGAGACTCTAGTCTACATAATCTGTTGAACATATGATAGAAGAGACTCTAGTCTACATAATCTGTTGAACATATGATAGAAGAGACTCTAGTCTACATAATCTGTTGAACATATGATAGAAGAGACTCTAGTCTACATAATCTGTTGAACATATGATAGAAGAGACTCTGGTCTACATAATCTGTTGAACATATGATAGAAGAGACTCTAGTCTACATAATCTGTTGAACATATGATAGAAGAGACTCTAGTCTACATAATCTGTTGAACATATGATAGAAGAGACTCTAGTCTACATAATCTGTTGAACATAAGATAGAAAAGATTCTGGTCTGCACAAAACTTCTTCCATTTATTCACATTCTTAAATTATTGTATTTCCGGGCATTGCTTCCTATGTTGTTCCGTCCACGTACCGTTGGAAAGCAATAATGACAGCATACAATTCCTCAATGTATTGTTAACGGTCTAGTACATTGGTTATTCTTGCCGCTCTGACATAATTATATTTCTATTTTATGGGCCAACAGCTCAGTGGTTAGTGAAATGGACTACAAAGGACAAGGGGTAGGGTTCGATCCAAACCGACGGCTTCCGGGTTCACACAGCCTTAAATGGGTACCGGATTTTTTGGGGGGAAAGTAAAGCTGCGCGGGCGCAATACCGACCACATTACCCCGAAAATCATGTGCCGAAGGTCTGTAAAATTTATGGTCACTAACACCATATTCCCTAAACGCTACTTGGCGTGACGGGGGCTCTTCAGTTTTTTTTTTTAGATCTTTGACTTTCCAGTCCAAACTAAAGACTAAACAATGTACTGTTCATCCCCAGTGGCAAATTCAGTGTAAAGGGCTTGTTATTTCTAACTGGTGTTCTTAAATACTCTTGACCCTTTGACCGGTCAACAAAAGAGAAAGCGCACATATAGAAATGGTCTATTCATGGGCGTTTAGTATTTCTATTTTAAGACTAGTTAAATATCATTTTTAATGTCTAAAGTTTTATTCTTATTTTGCCATGTCCATAATTACTCTTTCGAGATGTATGACTTTTGTTGCATCGTGGGAATTTGCAGTTTTCTGTACAGTGCAAAATGTGTCGCATAGAAGTCTTCAGTATCTGTAACAACAAAGTAGGATATTCTATATCTCGCACGTCACTACATACAACACCTGTTGCACAAGCGGACATGTTCGGAGTGCATTGATGATGACCCGCAAATAACTCGATAGATACCTGTTGCCCATATGGACATGTTCGGAGTGCAATGATGATGACCCGCAAATAACTCACTAGATACAACACCTATTGCACCTATGGACATTTTTGGGGTGCAGTGATGATGACCCGCAAATAACTCACTAGATACAACACCTATTGCACCTACAGACATTTTCGGGGTGCAATAATGATGACCCGCAAATAACTCACTAGATACAACACCTATTGCACCTATGGACATTTTCGGGGTTCAATGATGATGACTCGCGAATAACTCACTAGATACAACACCTATTGCACCTATAGGCATTTTCTGGTGCAATGATGATGACTCGCGAATAACTCACTAGATACAACACCTATTGCACCTATGGACATTTTCGGGGTGCAATGATGATGACTCGCGAATAACTCACTAGATACAACACCTATTGCACCTATGGGCATTTTCGGGTGCAATGACGATGACTCGCGAATAACTCACTAGATACAACACCTATTGCACCTATGGACATTTTCGGGTGCAATGACGATGACTCGCGAATAACTCACTAGATACAACACCTATTGCACCTATGGGCATTTTCGGGGTGCAATGATGATGACTCGCGAATAACTCACTAGATACAACACCTATTGCACCTATGGGCATTTTCGGGTGCAATGACGATGACTCGCGAATAACTCACTAGATACAACACCTATTGCACCTATGGACATTTTCGGGTGCAATGACGATGACTCGCGAATAACTCACTAGATACAACACCTATTGCACCTATGGACATTTTCGGGTGCAATGATGATGACTCGCGAATAACTCACTAGATACAACAATCAATTCGAGTTTAAAAGAGAAGCGCATCTTGTCAACATTACGTGACGATGTTACACAAGGATAACGTTTATAAACAAAGCATCTTTTGTTTGCAGTGTGTTTGATATTTGTTGTACATTTTATGTTTACTTGATCAGAGATGGATGGGAACACGAACTCGAGTCCCTGTAGAGAGCAGACTCGATTTGCCTGCAACAAAGTTATTGACACGTCAATCAGAACTCTTTATCAGATATGGGATAAGATGGCCATTGATGAAAGCCAAAAGAAGGCAAGAGGTGACACAGCCGTGACACAGCCGTGACGCATGTGAAAAATCTGATGCAGAATATGATAGCAGAGGAGGAAACTCTTATGAATCAAGTTGCAAAATCTATCACTGAGTTTACAGAGCAGCTGGAGCAACTATGTGATGACCGTTCTCTACCACATAGCAAGTTGTCAGGAGGTCTTACTATGGTACAGAAAGAGAAAATTCTGCGCTATAAAGTTGAAACCATGACCAAGGAAAAGAAGGACAGAATGACAAAGTATGACACTTTACGCAGCCATGATCAACACTTATGTAAGATCCTCTCTACTGATCCATATCAAATACCTACTGAGAAAGTACCTACTTTAGAACAGTTGAGAGAGCTGGAGAAGCATGTTGCACTTGTGCAGGCTGAAAGGAATAAACGATTCACAGAGTTTGAAATAACCAAGAAGCAGATTGTTGAACTATTTCATGCCATGGAGAGTGAGCCAGAAACATCATTTGGAGATGATCTGATGTGTGAAGATGTTGACAGTTTTGGATTATCGACACAAAATATGGAAAAGATTAAAACACAGCATCAAGAGTTGACCAAAAAAAGCTGAAGACATGAAAAACGAAGCTGATACATCGTGGGAGCACCTCAGAGACTTGTGGAACAGGCTAGAAACTTCTAGTAGTGATAGAGAGGAGTTTGAAAAAAAACAATTAAAGATCATGGTACCAAAGTGATAGCTGCACTTAAAAGTGAAATTGATAAATATGAACTTCTGAAGTTTCAGAACATGCGTAAATTTGTGGATGGAATTAGAAATGATCTGACATCTTGGTGGAGTAAATTCTGCTTCAGTAAAGAGCAGAGAGCCTCATTAAAAGCATTTAATAAAGAAGAATGCACAGATGAAGTACTGCATGCTCCTGAAAAAGAACTGGAAATGGTGCAACAGTATTATAATGTGCACAAGGAGATTTTAGAAAAAATAACTCACAGGGAAGAACTCTTCAAGAAGATGATATTATTTGAGGAAAAAGCTAGTGATCCAAATAGATTGTTCAATGACAAGGGAGGGAAACTGCTTCAGGAAGATAAAGCTAGTGATCCAAATAGATTGTTCAATGACAGGGGAGGGAAACTGCTTCAGGAAGATAAAGCTGGTGATCCAAATAGATTGTTCAATGACAAGGGAGGAAAACTGCTTCAGGAAGATAAAGCTGGTGATCCAAATAGATTGTTCAGTGACAGAGAAGGGAAACTGCTTCAGGAAGATAAAGCTGGTGATCCAAATAGATTGTTCAGTGACAGAGAAGGGAAACTGCTTCAGGAAGATAAAGCTGGTGATCCAAATAGATTGTTCAGTGACAAGGGAGGAAAACTGCTTCAGGAAGATAAAGCTAGTGATCCAAATAGATTGTTCAGTGACAGAGAAGGGAAACTGCTTCAGGAAGATAAAGCTGGTGATCCAAATAGATTGTTCAATGACAAGGGAGGAAAACTGCTTCAGGAAGATAAAGCTAGTGATCCAAATAGATTGTTCAATGACAGAGAAGGAAAACTGCTTCAGGAAGATAAAGCTGGTGATCCAAATAGATTGTTCAGTGACAGAGAAGGGAAACTGCTTCAGGAAGATAAAGCTGGTGATCCAAATAGATTGTTCAGTGACAAGGGAGGAAAACTGCTTCAGGAAGATAAAGCTGGTGATCCAAATAGATTGTTCAGTGACAGAGAAGGAAAACTGCTACAGGAAGAAAAAGCTGGTGATCCAAATAGATTGTTCAGTGACAGAGAAGGAAAACTGCTTCAGGAAGAAAAAGCTGGTGATCCAAATAGATTGTTCAGTGACAGAGAAGGAAAACTGCTTCAGGAAGAAAAAGCTAGTGATCCAAATAGATTGTTCAGTGACAGAGAAGGAAAACTGCTTCAGGAAGAAAAAGCCAGAAAGAAATTAACAAAAGAATTGCCAAAGATTGAGGATGAAGTGATAGAAGCAATAAAAAAATGGGAACATGACAACCAGAAGTAGTTTTTTGCGAATGGAATGAAGTTGCCGGAATATGTGAAGAGTGGGAGAACTTCCAGCTGCATAAGGAAGAACGGAAACAGTTTAGGCTGAAAGCCAGAACAGACTCAAGATGAAATGCTGTATGGAAGCAAATCTGTCTCTCAAACTCCAAATAAACAAAGATTACCACAAACTGCTACACCTATGAAAACCCCTCTTAAAACCAGAAAGATGAATGACTTAACAAAGACCCCAGTACATCAAGCAAGCTACCTATTAACAATCAGTATCAACAAACCACAGTGACACGCTCCCCGTCTACCAGACAACTCTGCACACCAAAGACACCAATTAACAAATCAGTAATGAGAAAGAGATCTTTGCGGATCAAGAAAAGGCATCTGTAAAATGCCAGTGGTGGGGTGTGCTAAACACTCCAAAGTATGATGACAGCTTTACAGGGAAGGAAAACAACACAATACTGACAAATACTGACTGTTGTCAGTATTGTGTTGTTTTCCTTCCTTGTAAAGCTGTCATCATACTTTGGAGTGTTTAGCACACCCCACCACTGGCTCTTTGCTACCAGCTTTACCACAGCATTGCAATTATTTGCCTGTTCCCATCTGCAAAATGTAGTGCTGATCGTTTTGGTCATCAGAAGTCAAAAGTCACATCAGTAAATGAGGAAAACCATAGTTCCTCTATTGTGGCTTCACATGGATCGTACAATAAGTTTGCTAATCTTGTGAGTACATCCAAAGCTTCATCACCAGAGCTTCATCAAAGTTAGCTTTCAAATGCAAGGCTGGCTTAAAGGAACCAGATTGTCATAGCAGTGTTGTATCATTATAGCTGTACACATCTAGCAGTTGACATATATTTTCTGTGTATATATCTTTGTTTATATATAAATTATATATCAGGTTTATTTTTTAGACCACTTAACATATCACTTTTGAGCAAGACTGTTTATTTGCTAAGAGTACTAAAACATTTTTTGCCTTGGAGATACACTACCAACATTTTTATAGATTGATAGAGTCTGTACAAGTATGTCATTTATTTTCATTTTATATGAATGAACAATAAAATAGTTCACTATAACATATATTCAATAAAAGCTTGAGTATAAGCTCATAAAAGAACATATACCTATAATAATAATGTATTATATATTGTATTCTAGTTATTATTTTTGATATCCCCGATATCTGTATCGATGGTTGTGAATTTATTCAAGTTCATTTATTTCATTATCTATTTTATTAAAAGCTATCTATATCTGCCTATCTGGGTTCTCCAGAAGTTAAATGATGGACTGAAAGTAAAAGCATCATTTCCAGTGTACTTGCCACGTAATAGAGGATGTTTAGGGTATTAATTTCACATTCAGTAGAAGGAAATGTATCAGGAAAATACTTTGTTTACAATGGAAAGGCTATGCAGGAAAAAAAAAATAGAAATGGCTATGCAGGAAAAAAAAAATAGAAATGGCAATGCAGTAAAAATAAAAATCTCATCTATAATCAGAATGCTAAGGTGGAATATATTAAGCATATAATAAGAAGATAATAACCTGTCACAAAGCAAACCCTAAAATTGAGAAATGATAAGAAAAAGATAGGCTGACCTCAAAGGACACCTTGAGAAGAATACTGAGAAGAGAAACAAAAATAGCAGGCTAAGACTCCCTTAAAGAAATGGATGGAGAAGAAAGTCCTGTATGACAACACTGGAATAATCCAAGATGTAAGAAAAAATAACACACTTTGAACCTAACTGCATCCAGCAGAGAGAATCAACCAGTCTAACCACTTGGCCACCATCACTACATTGGATTATTAGGCCCTGAGTAATAAAAATAATAAATGATTGCTTTATTTACACTTCTTATGATATTATAGATCTTGATGTAATACTTTGTTGTGGTTGATTTGGTATATATAGTTCATACATAACTGTAATCCAGCTTGTTGCAGGAGCTACTGAGTTAAGTGCTCTGTGCACACCGTGAGCTGTGCGTTTCATCCGTTTTAGTCGTGAATATATTCCGATTGTTTACAATGAATTACGATATCGTATGACTTGGAACAGACAGTTGTGTTCACTTTCTGTGTGGTTTCGCCTTATGTCTTTTGGCGTGTGCTGAGACTGCTATGATGGGGACTACTGCTACCTTTTTTTGCTTGGGAGATGAGATATTAATTTGGATGATTCCACTGGCACGGGCGGTTGAGCAATTATGGATTTTAATTCGTTTGCAGTGATTCTGGGGCCTTCCATAACCATAACCATAACCATAACAATAACCATAACCATAACCATAACAATAACCATAACCATAACAATAACCATAACAATAACAATAACCATAACCATAACCATAACAATCACTTCATACTCTGTTGCGTTTTTCCTTTCTATGCTGGGAGGCTTCATTGTTTGAAATATTATCTCTCTCGGTTTTTCTCTTTCATTCCCTCTTTTTCCTGCTTTTCTCTACTTTTTTTTGTTCTGACATCTCTCTTTATTTTTGTAAAATACACTTTTCTGTGTTTTATACTTTCATCCGTCTCCCACTCTCCTTATATGTCTTTCCCTTTCTATCTTTCCTTCTTTATTTCTCCCTCACTAGCCCATGCAGACTGTCAGCAATATTGTCCCTCTCTAATTGACAAATCAAGAAGCAAGATGTCTCAACAGCTGTAAAAAAAAGTAAAGTACCCCCGTCACGCCAAGTGACGTATAGGGAATATGGTGTTAGTACCCCCGTCACGCCAAGTGACGTATAGGGAATATGGTGTTAGTACCCCCGTCACGCCAAGTGACGTATAGGGAATATGGTGTTAGTACCCCGTCACGCCAAGTGACGTATAGGGAATATGGTGTTAGTGACCATAAATTTTACAGACCTTCGGCACACTTTTTTTTTTGGGGGGGGGGGGGGATTATATGGTCGGTATTACGCCCGTGCCGCTTTGCTTACCCAGAAAAAAAATCCCGTTCCCATTAAAGACTGGGTGAACCGGAAGCCGTCGATTGCAATCGAACCCTACCTCTTGTCCTTTGTAGTCCAGTTCACTAACCACTGAGCTATCGCGGCTCCCTCTCAACAACTGTGCGCCCTTAATAATAACTGACTAGAGCTAAAACACTCGACCAAATTACATTATACATTCTGTCTTTCTTCTACGCTTCATACGCTGTGAAGTCCCAGTAACCAATCTACCATTTCTGCCTCTACTAGTAACGCTAATTATTCTTCTAAAGTATTTCATCTCACATTTGGTAATCTCCCTCTCTCTCTTACGCCTCAGAGCGACGTGTTTAACACGAGTAGCATCGTAATCTTACCAATATATTATTTATCATTTAACGTTTGTTTCCCTCTGATGTTTGGATGTGTGAGTAATGGCGATAGTTCTTTTACCGCAGTGTCGGCTTTCTGACATTTGTTAAAATTGCTTAATCGAATCTTTCATCCCAGGAGGAAATTGTACTTTCCAAGATATCAATTAAAGAACTTAAAAAAAAAAGTAAAGAGCCCCCGTCACGCCAAGTGACTTATAGGGAATATGGTGTTAGTAAAAGTAAAGTAAAATACCCCCCGTCACGCCAAGTGGCATATAGGGAAATATGGTGTTAGTGACCCTATATTTTACAGACCTTCAGCACATGATTTTTGGGGTAATGTGGTCGGTATTACGCCCGTGCTGCTTTACTTTCCCAGAAAAAATCCGGTAACCATTTAAGGCTGGGTGAACCCGGAGCCGTCGGTTGGGATCGAACCCTACCCCTTGTCCGTAGTAGTCCAGTTCACTAACCACTGAGCTATCGCGGCTCCCACTAATTTTTTTTAGGGAATTAGTAAAACCCAGGTGTCCTCGCCAGGGTACGAACCCCGGCTGTTGCCGTGGTAAGCCAACCGAATATGGTGTTAGTGACCATACATTTTACAGACCTTCAGCACATGATTTTTGGGGTAATGTGGTCGGTATTACGCCCGTGCCACTTTACTTTACCAGAAAAAAAATCCAGTACCCATTTAAGGCTGGGTGAACTCGGAAGCCGTCGGTTGGGATCGAACCCTACCTCTTGTCCTTTGTAGTCCAGTTCACTAACCACTGAGCTATCACGGCTCATAAAATTAAAGAACTTAGTCACAGAAAACGAGAACAATACAAACGAACAACGAAATAAAGATAAACTCTTAGCTCTTAGATAAACCATTAGATGCAGTAGAGTTCATCTTTATTTCGCCGTCCCTGAGTGTTGTCGTTTTCTGAAGAAGTTCGCATGTAAGCTGAAAAGTCAGTATTTTATTGTGTTCTTTTTTTGTAAAGCTGTCACCATAGCTTGTAGGAGTGTAAGTTACACCCCACTTCTGGTTCATGCTACCAAGCTTTACCGTAGCACTGCAATTATTTGCCTGTTCTCTACATATGCTGTAGCACCTGTTGTAAACAACCCCCTCTAGCTTCCAATCAGAAAGTTAACAAATATTAAGGAGTACAATTGGCAATAACCGAATAGCACTAGGAGAAATACATCTACAAAACGTAGTCTGATATATATATATATTTATATATTCATTGCACCCATTACTCAAACAAGACACAGCCTTTAATGGGTACCGGATTTTTTTCTGGAAAAGTAAAGCGGCACTGGCGTAATACCGACCACATTACTCCAAAAATAATGTGCTGAAGGTCTGTAAAATGTAGGGTCACTAACACCATATTCCCTACACGTCACTTGGCGTGACGGGTCACTAAAACCATATTCCCTATACTCCACTTGGCGTGACAGGTCACTAAAACCATATTCCCTATACGCCACTTGGCGTGACGGGTCACTAACACCATATTCCCTATACGCCACTTGGCGTGACGGGTCACTAAAACCATATTCCCTATACGCCACTTGGCGTGACGGGTCACTAAAACCATATTCCCTATACGCCACTTGGCGTGACGGGTCACTAACACCATATTCCCTATACGTCACTTGGCGTGACAGGGGTACTTTACTTTGTTTTTATTACCCGACAACAGCCGTAAAATGATTGAGTCGAAGTTCTCCAGGCTCCAGACGTTTAACCATCAAATGAAGCAAAGGTATCTCACACCCTGAGTTATCGTACCTGAGATAAATTACAATCACAAGAAAACAGTGCAGTCTGTCAACCCCGTCCTACAGCTTTACGCATCACAGTTATTGCCCAATTCCTACCAAAATGAATTTAGTATACACGTTAACTAACAGGACAAATAAAATAAAAATTTAAAATGTACTAACATTAAAAAAAAATAATAACACCAGGGCCAAAATTCAGAATAGTAAAATGGTATATCTTCTCAACATTCCTGTATGGGACAGAAACATGGACATTGGACAAGAAAACATAACAGAAATTTGAAGCCTTTGAAATGAGTATTTATAGAAGAGTAGGTAGAATTGATGGAAAGGAAAGAACACGAATGAAGTTTTAAAACAACTAAAAATGAAAAGAGAACTACTAAATACAATTTAAACAAGACAAATGAGAATTTTGGGGCATGTTAAAAGACATAGCAGCCTGCTAAAAGTAATCTTGAAAGGGAAAATACAAGATAAAAGAGGCAGAGGCAGACCAAGACTAACATTGACGAGTAACATCAAAAGATAGACAAGTCAACCTATGACAACCTACACCATCAAAGCAAGAAACAGAACGGAATGGCGCTCTATAGTAGTCAACCTACGAGGCGGAGACGGCACTCAATGATGATGATGATAAACAGGACACCGCTCTTATAAAATTATGTGCCAGGGGTCTGTAAAAATATGGGCACTAACACCATATTCCCTATACGTCACTTGACCTGACGGGGCTCTTTACTTTACTTTTAAGCTCGTGTCGCTGTTTTGGGACATAAGAAGCGTGAACTAAAAGTCTGGCACAACATCTGCTTTCTTAAATATGATCTCAGAAAGACAACATAAAAAAGTAAAGAGCCCCCGTCACGCCATGTGGTGTATAGGGAATATGGTGTTAGTAACCATCAATTTTACAGACCTTCAGCACATGATTTTTGGGGTAATGTGGTCGGTATTACTCCCGTGCCGCTTTACTTTCCCAGAAAAAATCCGGTTCTCACTTAAGGCTGGATGAACCCGGAAGCTGTTGGTTGGGATCTCAACGTAGTCCATGATAAATAATCTCTGTCTCTGGCCAGATCTCAGACGTCTTCTGTTGTCTTGTTCTATGTTTCTTTGATGTCATTAAATAACCTTCTTCTTAGTCTGCCCCTATTTTGTTTGCCTGGAATCATGCCTACCATTTCTATTCTATCCAGTCCCCTGTGTCTTGAATTTGTGCGTGGTGGTTGTATTATAATTTTCTCTGTATGATGTTGTTTATAGGTCAGTGTTTTTCCCCCTCGATATTTAGGTATCTATGTATTGTATGTATGTACTTAAAGAAGTAATTATATATTTATTACAGAAAAAAACAAGAGAAGATAATTATCAATTTGAAGTTACTTCACTGTCTTCGTGTCCTTAAAACATTCTGAAAATAATGGGATGGGCTGCCTTGATGGAGAGAGAAACCAGCTGTCTTGTGCTTCAGTTCAGCAACGAAAAGAGTTATCGACAAGTGAAAATTGACAAAGCCGCTGGCTAGACAAAGAGCATCAAGAATGTCTCCGTTCAATCTTCATCAGTTAAATGTTTAACTCACACCCTGTGTTTGGAAAAGCAATATAAGTGGACAGGAAACGCACAGGGATTTGGACCAAATTAGGAAAAAGAACTCACTAACAGTTGGATCAATATTAATCAAAACTGCATTAGATGTTGCATGATTTTGTTTTTGCAATGTAGGAAGTAACTGACTTTGTTTTTATTTCTTAGAAATAAAAAATGCCTTTAGTGAATGTTCTGCATATCTGCTTTTTACTCCAAAAAATGTGTACTATTCTTTTCTCAACTTCAGGAGCAACTTCTTTGAAAACAATTCAGGTTTTTAACAATATTCGAATATTATGACGACTCAGAAAATGAAAAACATCTTGTGCAACAAGTCTAAGTCAATAGAAGTGGGAAAGAGAGTTCATCGATACTGTATAGAGTAAAAAAATATGACCTGTGGAAATTAATCATGGATAGCAGACAAACAAACGAAAACACGATTAGAGATGTGGCCTGATTTACACTTGGTGAGACCCTAGGTTGACTAAGCTAAATAAAACATTGAGGCTCTTTGTTAAAACATTGACACCAAAAAGTCTCTATCATAGATTACAATGCACACAAATGTGAGGCTCCTTCTGATTGTGAGACCTTAAACTGTAGTTTATTCATCCAGGCCAGATTAGAGACATCAGAAACAGGGTTTCTCAGAAGAAACTGCCACTGAGTACGGGTTCGATCCCACTTCGGACCATATATTGTTCTTCGTTTTTTTCTATTGTTGTTTGTCTGTCAATTTTTCCGAGTGCTAACACATACTTCTTTGTTCTATTATTCCCTATTATCGCCTCGGAAGTTCCCCATATAATAATATTTATGTATTATTATTTGTACCCAGTATATAACCACTGGAAACTACTATTCGTGCTGTTTCGTCCAATAAATGTTTGTCTACAACACAAGTATTCAACCCTACTGGGAAATACTTGCATTAATAGGAAAGTACAAATATACAATTTATTTCCGGTCTGTGATCGTTACCCTAAGCTATAGTCATTGAGAACGTCATCGTGTAAGACACTGCTACAATAGCCAATTTTTTAGTTGGCTGCGTGGCAGTGTGCCAAGCGTTCGGCTTCTCGTAGCAAGGCGCGGTGCCACTGAGTACGGGTTCGATCCCACTTCGGACCATATATTGTTCTTCGTTTTTTTCTATTGTTGTTTGTCTGTCAATTTTTCCGAGTGCTAACACATACTTCTTTGTTCTATTATCCCCTTTCTCAGAAAAATATTGAGAGTTCCTTGCACAGCTAAAACTACAAACGAGGACAATCTCAAAGATGCCAACACAGCTCGCTATTTGTTATAGCCAGTGATAACCAGCAATCCCATTCACCTTTATCTCCACCCCACCACTATCCCCACCCCAATGGAGCCGCGATAGCTCGGTAGTTAGTGAACTGGACTACAAAGGACAAGAGGTAGTGTTCAATCCCAACCGACGGCTTTCGGGTTCACCCAGCCGTTAATGGGTAGTAAAGTAAAGTACGCCCGTCACGCCAAGTGGCGTATAGGGAATATGGTGTTAGTGACCATAAATTTTATAGACCTTCGGCACATGATTTTTGGGGTAATGTGGGGTATTACGCCCGTGCCGCTTTACTTTCCCAGAAAAAAATCAGTTACCCATTAAAGGCTGGGTGAACCCGGAAGCCGTCGGTTGGGATCGAACCCTACCTCTTGTCCTTTGTAGTCCAGTTCACTAACCACTGAGCTATCGCGGCTCCCGTTAATGGGTACCGGATTTTTTTTCTGGGAAAGTAAAGCGGCACGGGCGTAATACCGACCACATTACCCCAAAAATCATGTGCTGAAGGTCTGTAAAATATATAGTCACTAACACCATATTCCCTATACGCCACTTGGCGTGACGGGGGCTCTTTACTTTTTTTTTACCCCACCCCCAAGTAACTTACAACTCATTTGGGACTAACTTAGGATCTCAGTGGTTAGCGAACTGGACTATTAAGTTCAAGAGTACCAATTCGATTCTGATCAACGGCTTTTAGGTTCACTGAGCCTTAAATGGGTATCTGATTTTTTTTTTTTTTTTTCTGGGAAAGAAAAGATGTACGGAGAGTACATTATCTCAAAAGTAATGTGCCGAATTTGTATTTAAAAAAACTGACATTGACACCGTATTACCTAAACGTCACTTGGCATGAGAGGGTTCTTTACTTTTTACGTAGCTCTCGGTAGAGTTCTATTCAGGGCTGTGTGTGTTGCGTTAGCTCCCAGACACATAAGAGTTCCAGTCGACACGGCTGTGACCAGGTTACAAATCTGTTAGGTTAAGTGTATCTTTGCGTCATTATGGGGGGGGGGGGGCGGCCATATAAGACCGGAGAATAAAGGCCGCATGTCCAATCCAGTTACCACGAAGTGTTCGAGTCTGAAACAGTATTTCACCCGCAGTAGAAAAAAAATCTTTAGAAAAGCAAACTCCACGGCAGTACGAACCCATATTCTTCATGTTTGGAGAGTGACAAGTCTTGACTCGGTCACCCGAAGTTCGAATTCCTAGTTAGTAAACAATTCTAGATCTCCAAGGAGCTTCTAAGGTCGTGCTTTTAACTACACCATCATTGAAAAGCTCTTTGCACTTGTTAGAGAAATTTCAATTGCTCTCATGTCATTGTAATGTGTTATTTCCCTGAATTGCTGTGACGAGCGAGTCCTAAGCACTTGGATGATGTCAATGTGTACATACTTATATTCCCAGAATGCCTTTTTTCTGACAAACATTTACTGGAACTCTGTCATCCCATTCGATAAAAAGGATAAACCGAAATGGCCTCTGGCGCTCCGTTGGAATTCAAATTGTATTTTCGCAGTTAACCACGATAATATGAGAATGTAAACTGGCCACCATTTTAATTTTAAATTACGTATAGAATATGTATCTTGGGGGGGGGGGGGGCATTACAATCATAGCCATTAACAGGAGCGTGTTCGGGACAGTTTCGCTGCATACACACATATACATATACACGCGCGCGCGAACGCACACACACACATTCATTATGGGGCTTTATAAACAAGCGCGTGGCCGTGTGGCTAAAACCACTGTTTCACTGGCCTGAAAAGCCGACGTTCGGTGTTCGAAGCCCGCGGTAGACAGAAAGGATTTTTTCTATCGGGGGTGAAATAAAAATCCTGAGTCGCACACGTCGTGGCGACTGCTTGACCAAGCGGCCTTTATCCCTCTGGTTCTATCGTTGCCCCCCGACATACACCAGCAATGGTACTATGTGTCGTAAAGATAGTTTATAAACAAGAACGCACTAGAGCGCGTTTCGATTAAACGTGTTGAGATTCCTACTGTTTGAGATAAACATTTTATGAGTATTTGTAAACTACGGTTGAAGTACTAGCTAAGCAACTACTGTAGTTATAATTACCAATTGATATTTGCATACTCTTACGTATGCATGTGAGAGATGGAAAACAACAAGAGATATAGAAACAAAGTTGAACGCATTCGAAAATAAATATCTAAGGAAAATACTTGGTGTAGCGTGGAACGAATTCAAAACAAATTAGGAAATTAGAGAAATCATCAAGCAACCACTAATACCTTCAGTAATCAAGAAAAGATTATGGTCGTATGATGGACATGTGATGAGGAGAGATAATAACCGAATAACAAAGCAAGTCCTCGTGTGGGATACAACAGGTAAGAGGAAAAGAGGCCAACTCAGAGAAACACTGAGAAGAACATTGATCAGAGAGGTAAGAGCAGCAGGAATCGGCTCTCTCAATGAGATAGAGTTGCTTCCACAAAACATAGACAAATGACGAGATTTGATAAAAGATCTTTCATCATCATCATGTGCCGAGCCTGCTGGCGTAGGTGATCATATTTCTTCGCAACTTTCGATCTCGACAGTTATTTATCATTACCGTTGTTGACTTTTTGCCAAGCCATTCTCTTAAGCTGTCTGGTAACTTTTCTCTTTGCTTCCCTCTGTCGCTTCGTCCCTCAATTTTCCCAGTTGTTACAATATATTCCAGCCGTTCTCTTCTCATTACATGGCCAAAATATTATGATTGTTTCTTCCTAATATTGGGAATTAGCTCTCTTTTTGCTTTGGCCTCTTTCAGAACATTTTTATTACTCTTCTTATTATCCATGGTATTCTCAGGATTCTTCTGTAAAACCACATTTCTACAGACTCCAGTGATTTCCTTGTCTGTAGTCCTATTGTCCATGATTCACATCCATATGTTACGACTGGCGCTACATAACATTTAGGAACTCTTTTTCTTGTTTCTATTGTCAAAAATGGATTGCATAGTATCTTCCTCATTTTTCGAAAAACTGCTTTTACCTGATCCATTCTGCATCTCACATCTGTTGTACATCTTCAGTCTGAGGTTAACAAAATTCCCAAATATTTAAATCCATTTACCTGTTTTAATATTGTTCCACTTGCCCTTATTTTGCACTGAGGTGATGTCTTTGTTATTACCATTACTTCTGTCTTTTTGCTATTAAGGCTGAGTCCTGTATTTTTACTTTCTTCCACTATAATGTCTAACATTTCTTGTAACTTATTTTCCCTCTAAGACTGTATCATCAGCATACCTTGGATTATTTATATTATGACATCCGATTGTTATTCCAGGCATGCCCCTTATGGATCTTAAAATAATCTCACTATAAATATTAAACAAATCTGGTGACAGCACACAACCTTGTCTAACACCCTGTTTTATTTGTTGAAACATTCCCAATTGATTTCCAGTTCACATGGCCGCTGTTTGTTGCCATTACATGTTCTTTATTATTCTTAGATCTTTGCTGTCTATGTTTAGGCTTTCTAAAATTTTCATTATTTCTTGGTGCTTTACTTTGTCAAATGCTTTGATATAATCTATGAAACATAGGTATAGATCCGTTTTCACCTCTATGGCCCTTTCTACTGAAGATCTTATGATGTATATGGCATTGCTCGTTCCTTTACCTCTAACAAAACCACACTGTTCATCACTAATTTCTGGACTGATTTTGTTTCGCACTCTTCGCATGATGCTTCTTAGTAATATCTTAGTCATATGACTCATAAGGCTTATTGTGCGATGATCATCGCATTCAGTCGCACCCGATTTCTTTGGTAGGGCTTTGAATATTGATTTGAGCATGTCTCCTGTTATATATCCACTGTTGTAGGTTTCATTCGATATTTTTGTTACTATTTCTATTCCAAAATCACCCATGGCTTCAATCTCTTCTTTAGTTATAATATCTGGTCCAGGAGCTTTGCCTGCTTTCATATTGCGCAAGACGTCTTCCACGTCTTCTCTGAGTATTTCTGGTCCTTCTCCATTATCCTTAATATTTACTTCCGTTCTTTCATCATTATAAAGATCTTTAATGTATTCTGTCCATCGTTCCCTTATGCTTTCTTGTTCAATAAACAGTTCTCCTTCCTTTGATCTTAAACATCAAGTTTTTGATTTCGTTTTTCTTCCTGTTAATTCCTCAATTTGTTTGTATATAGCTTTAGCATCTCCTTTTTGTTGCATTAAAATCTCTTTGCATCTCTCTTTTAGCCATGCTTCTTTTGCTTCATTGCATTTTATTACAATTTCTGTATTGTATCTCTTATACTCATCTTAATTTTTCTTTATTTCTTCTTCTTGTATCCAATAGCTACAAAATGTCATCTGTTTCTTTCTTGAATTTGTCCTCACTGGTGGTATGAACTCTTTTGATGTTTGTTGCATTGATTCTTTTTGCATTTTCCACTGTTAATCAATGCTTTGTATCTTCTCTATTGTATTGTACCGGTTCTGAATTGTGATTTTATATTTGTCTTGCAACTTCTTGTCTGATTTGAGTAAATCTAAATTTAACTTGATGTTAACTGAGGCTCGTTTTGTTGTTTTTAATTTTACTCTAAGCTTTCCCACAACTGGTACATGATCACTATTGTAATCTGCCACTGGTCTAGTTTTCACACAAACCAGACTGTTTCTAAATCTATTGCTTATCATTATATAATCAATTTGATTACGTGCGTTGTCTCCTGGGCTTTTCCATGTCCACAGACGTCTTGGGTGTTGCTTAAACCAGGTGTTTACTATCATCATGTTGTGTGTTCTTGCCCAGTCAATAAGTTTCTCACCTCTTTCATTCCTCTCGTCTAAGCCATAATTACCAACTTCCTCAACTTTTTCCCCCCTAGAACTATGGTGTTTTCATGTGGTTTGCATTCACAAAGTGCATTATTTAACTCGTCATAAAATTTATCAACTGTTTCTTCTAGATTGACTGCTGTTGGTGTATAAACTTGTATGAGATTTATATCTATTGGCTTTCCACTTAATTTCACTAAAAGGACTCTATCAGATATTGGGTAAAAGCCTTTCACTGTTCTTGAACTTTCTGCTTCCAAGATGATACCTACTCCTTTTTGGTGTTCAGTACCTCCAGAATAGCTTATTTTATGTTCATCAGAATATATCTCACCTGATCCAGTGTGTCTCATTTCGCAAAGTCCCAATAAATTTAAACCCATTCTTTTCATTTCCTGTTTGATGTTTCCCAGTTTACCCTTCAGGATGAGTGTTCTCACATTCCACCCTTAGAATCTGTTTTATCTTTATTTTGCTTACAGTAGCTTGGTGACGATCGGGCATCACCTGTAGCACATGGTGTCCCCTACCGAACGAGGGTTTTCCATTGGAATCCCCCTTAACGCTGTTGTGATTTCTATTATTTTAGCGATTCATGATTGTACAATGAAGTTACGACGGTGGTTTTCTGTTGCCTTCCGTCGGTTTGTTTACGGTTGGCTCCGCTAACCTTTGACTAAAAAGTATCACCCACAAGGCAGAGGGGTTGTTTTACTTCAGGGTACCCTCCCTTAGCCTTTTACTTTCCCGAGCATACCAGCAAAGCATCAGGGCAGCTGCAGGTTGTACTGTTTACTGCATACAGTAACAGGTAAAATAGCCCGACCTGACAGAAATATCTTTACAAGGATTTAAAACTGCTAGAATAAAAATTGAGATAAGACAAAAAGTATCTGGGTTTCTGCCCTATGGGCCGGCTACGGCTCGAAAGGTCAATAGATAGAATTTGCACTAAATTCATAATTTAGAAAAAAAAAAGATAAGTGCCCAGTGAATTATATATCCTGAATGTCCGCCGTACTTGTTCGCTACCTACTAGCTACACTCTCCTCTCACCTAGACCTCTTCCTCTCACCCCAGACCTTGACCTCTCACACCAGACCTTCTTCTCTCACCCCAGACCTCATCCTGTCACCTCAAACCTCATCCTCTCACCCTAGACCTCCTCCTCTCACCCCAGACCTCCTCCTCTCACCCCAGACCTCCCCTCCCACCCCAAACCTCCTCCTCTCACACCAAAGTTCCTCCTCTCACCCCAGACCTCCTCCTTTTACCCCAGACTTCTTAATCTCACCTAGACCTCTTCCTCTCATCTCAAACCTCCTGCTTTCACCCCAGACCTCCTCCTTTCACCCCAAACCTCCTGCTCTCCTCCCTGACTTCATCTTCTCACCCCAGTCCTCCTCCTCTCACCCCAAACCTCCTCCTCTCACCCCAAACCTCCTCCTCTCACCCCAAACCTCCTCCTCTCACCCCAAACCTCCTCCTCTCACACCAAAGCTCCTCCTCTCACACCAAAGCTCCTCCTCTCACCCAGACATCCTCCTTTCACCCCAGACTTCTTAATCTCACCCAGACATCCTCCTTTCACCCCAGACTTCTTAATCTCACCCAGACCTCCTCCTCTCACCCTAAACCTCCAGCTCTCTCCCCGGACCTCCTCCTCTCACCCCAGACCTCCCCTCCCACCCCAAACCTCCTCCTCTCACACCAAAGTTCCTCCTCTCACCCCAGATCTCCTCCTCTCACCCCAGACCTCCCCTCCCACCCCAAACCTCCTGCTCTCTCCCCGGACCTCCTCCTCTCACCCCAGACCTCCCCTCCCACCCCAAACCTCCTCCTCTCACGCCAAAGTTCCTCCTCTCACCCCAGACCTCCTCCTCTCTCCCCGGACCTCCTCCTCCCACCCCAAACCTCCTCCTCTCTCCCCGGACCTCCCCTCCCACCCCAAACCTCCTGCTCTCTCCCCGGACCTCCTCCTCTCACCCCAGACCTCCCCTCCCACCCCAAACCTCCTCCTCTCACGCCAAAGTTCCTCCTCTCACCCCAGACCTCCTCCTCTCACCCCAGACCTCCCCTCCCACCCCAGACCTCCCCTCCCACCCCAAACCTCCTCCTCTCACGCCAAAGTTCCTCCTCTCACCCCAGACCTCCTCCTCTCACCCCGGACCTCCTCCTCTCACCCCAGACCTCCCCTCCCACCCCAAACCTCCTCCTCTCACGCCAAAGTTCCTCCTCTCACCCCCAGACCTCCTCCTCTCTCCCCGGACCTCCTCCTCTCACCCCAGACCTCCCCTCCCACCCCAAACCTCCTCCTCTCACGCCAAAGTTCCTCCTCTCACCCCAGACCTCCTCCTCTCACCCCAGACCTCCTCCTCTCTCCCTGGACCTCCTCCTCTCACCCCAGACCTCCTCCTCTCACCCCAGACCTCCCCTCCCACCCCAAACCTTCTCCTCTCACGCCAAAGTTCCTCCTCTCACCCCAGACCTCCTCCTCTCTCCCCGGACCTCCTCCTCCCACCCCAAACCTCCAGCTCTCTCCCCGGACCTCCTCCTCTCACGCCACCGACGCTAAAGTAAGAACATTAAACATCACAAACAAGCGAACGGTGGCGCTTCACTTTCTCATTATCAAGGACACCGACTCCAGTAATGAGCGTTGTGGTGAAGCCTTTTGGAGTAGTTGGCAACTTGAACCTTCAAGGGTTGACCTTGAAGGAGAAAGAAGAAAATCGATCAACAAATGTGCACAGCTGTCTGTTAATGATATGTTAGTAGTATTAATATTTTTCCGAACATAATTTGAGTAAAATTCGGCGTTGGTATATTGAAAATGCATTTAATTTTGAAAAAAAAAAAAAGAAAAAAAAGACTCCCGTCCCGCCAAGTGGCTTATAGGGAATACGGTGTTAGCGACCATAAATTTTATCGACCTTCGGCACATGATTTTTTGAGTAATGTGGTCGGTATTACGCCCGTGCTGCTTTATTTTCCCAGAAAAAAAACCAGTATCCATTTAACGCTAGGTGAATCCGGAAGCCTCTTGTCCTTTGTAGTCCAGTTCACTAACCATTAAGCTGTCGTGGCTCCCAAATGCATTCAATACTCAAAACTTATTCCACCTAAGAATGTTATTTAATAAAATGTGGTTTTAAGAAGTTCCAACAGGCTGGAAGAAAGGGATCATTATCAAATTACCTAAAAAGGGCGATCTTAAAGATTGCAGTAACTGGAGAGATACAGGGTGTTTTTAAAGTCGCAGTGCAGTGAATTTCTACTCTCGGAAGAAAAACGTCACCAGAAATGCGGTTAACTAATGCGTCACACAAATTGTAAAATAAATGGTATTATTCAAATATACTTGACTGCTATCAGCGAGCTTATAATGGGTAATGTTGGCATTAACACAATAAAGTTGTGCCTAAAGCATATGTTGAAAATGTCCACCACGGGCCTCAAGACATGTCGTGATTCGTCTTTCCATATTTGCGAAAACCTTCAGAATAATGTCTGGTGATATTTGTTTAATCTTGTCTACTATTTCAGTCTTAAGGTCATTAATTGTCTGCGGATTATTTTCATAAACTTTCCCCTTCAATGCCCCCCAAAGATAATAATCTGGGGGTGTTAGATCTGGTGAACGAGCAGGCCAGATTCCACGTGAAATAATGCGATTTGCAAATATGCTTTCTAAATAATTGAGTGTTGTTGTGGCTGTGTGTGCTGTTGCCCCATCCTGCTGAAACCAGGATTCCATAATTTCCCGTTCTGTAAGGTGTGCTATGAACGGTTCCAGAATTAAAGTACGGTAACGTTCTGCATTTATTGTTTCATTAAAAAATATAGGTCCTATTATCCGCATACGAATTATAGCGCACCACACTCCGACTTTTTGATCGTAAAGCGGCACTTGATGAAATTCATGGGGGTTTTCACTGCTCCACAGCCGATTGTTCTGACTGTTCACATAACCGGATAAATGAAACCAGGCCTCATCAGTGAAAAAAGTGACGTCAAGGATGGCAGCGCCATGTTCATAAATAAAATTCTGAAACCACATGCAGTAGTTTAAACGGGATTCATAATCTCTTTCTTGGAGTTGAGACACTTCAGTTAATTTGTATGGGCGATAGTGTAGTTCACTTCTTAAAACCTTGTCAACAGAACTCTTAGATATTTGCAACTGTTGAGACAAGTGGTTGAAAGATGCATTTGGACTCATTGTAATTCTGTCTTGGAGTTCCATAATTTGGTCTTGTGAAATTGAAGGTCTTCCAGATCGGTGGGTGTTTCTTTAATGACTGTGCATTATTTGAAAATCTAGTTGTTCCAATTTATTTATGTAAATCACGCATCATGTACTGCTGTAGCTTGTTCCTTTTTCGGTAAAGTTAAACATATAACATCACTATTCACAAAAGGTATTCGAAATATCCACCACGTTTTAGTTGGCAAATGTTGATACGTTTTTTCATATTGTCAAAAACCTTACGCAGTATGGGCTGTGTAACATTATTAATGTTGTTGGCGATCGAAACCTGCAGCTCATCGAGTGTGTGGGGATTGTTTTCGTACACCCCAGAGATAGTAGTCCATGGGAGTAAGATCAGGAGACCGTGCAGGCCAAATTCCGCGAGAGATTATACGATTAGCAAAAATTTCATATAAAAATTCCAGTGATTTTACAGCAGTGTGAGCAGTTGCGCCATCTTGTTGAAACCAAGCTTTTTCAATTTCTGGCTCAGAAAGTTGGGTTACGAATCGCTCCAGTATGTTAATCCTGTATCTTTCTGAATTTATTGTGTCATAGAAGAAAATTGGGCCGATTATCCGCTGACGACTCATTGCACACCACACTCCTACTTTCTGATCGTGGAGAGGCACTGGGTGCAATGCATGTGGATTTTCATCACTCCAAAGACGATCATTCTGCCTATTCACGTACCCAGACAAATGGAACCATGCTTCATCTGTGAAGAAAGTGAAATCAAGGATTTCCTCACCTTCTTGGGCTAGAAAATTCTCAAACCACATACAATAATTAATTCTGGATTGGTGATCTAATTCTTTTAATTGAGGAACGACGGAAAATTTGTACGGATGTAACTTTAATTTTTTTTTCAGAACTCTATGAACAGTACTGCTTGATTTGTGTACTTGTTGAGCCAGCTTTCTTATTGATTTGCCAGGACTCATTAGAATGCTGTCCTGGATGTTGAGAGATGTTTCTTCAAGAACAGATGGTCTACCAGGACGGCTAACATCATGTACACTACCGGTGTTTTGAAATTTGATTATTAAATTACTCACAGTATTTCGATGAGGCACTGGTGTATCAGGAAATCTATTCACAAATTGTTCAACAACCCCATTCGAATACTTGCCGCCGTTACGGAACACATGCTCCACTATAAATACTCTTTCTTCAATCGTTAACACCATTGTAAGCCAGATCTATCATGTAGCAGTGATGTTTAAATGAACACGTAAATGGTGCTTGAACTATTAAGTCATACATAGATAAAATTTAGGTGCGTAATTATTTCAACAACAAAAAATGCACAGTCATTAAAGAGACACCCTATATAACGCTTTTTTTTCAGTAGCCTCCAAGGTTTTCTGTGGAATCATGCTGAACAAAATAAAAGATGCTGTAGATAATATTAAGCGCGAAGAGCAAGCAGGATTCAGGAAGGGGGGGGGGGGGAGTTTTCTTGACCAAATATTCACTCCAAAGGTAATACTAGAAGAACATACAGAAAAAAGAACAACCATTAATCTGCGATTTCATCGATTTAAAAAAAAAAAGCGTTTGACAGCAAACATAGATTGTCCTTGTGGAATATCTTGAAACATTATGGTATACCACCAAAAGTTATCAACGTTATAGAAGTCATGTATGACAGTTCACACAGAGGAGGTAATGGGTGATTGATTTCACATTGAAAAAAAGAGTCAAACAGTGATTTTAAAAATCACATTTGCTATTTGGAATTGCCGTTGATTACATAATGAATAAATGTTGTAAAGGCAATAATTGCATTAGCTGGTACGACAAGAATTACTTGGAAGTTTTAGATTTTGCAGATGATATAGTGCTCCTAAGTGACAATATCAGCAAGATGCCAAATATCACAGATACTCTATCATCCATAGCGGAAATAATAGGACTTGAAATCACCACAGATAAAGCAAAAAAAAATAGAAAAAATAAATACTATAGAGGGCGATATATATCTCTATAGTCAGGCATCGGAAAGTGCATAACACTATATATCTTGGTAACACTATAGATCAAGAAGGTGAAACAAAGAAAGAGATCAGGATAGCAAAAGCAGCAACGAATTAACACAAAACCTGGACAAATTATTGAAATCAAAAATACTAAGCAAAAAACCAAACTTAGAATATTCAACTCAAACGTATTAACAACACTTACCTATGCATGTGAAAAAGCTGGAAAACAACAAAAGAGGTTGAGAGAAAAATAAACGCTTTTGAAGACAAATGCCTAAGAAGAATACTCTGTGTACAAATGGAAGGAATTCAAGACTAATATAGAGATAAGAGAAATGGTCACGCAACCAACGATTTCCTCTAGAGCTGGGAAGAGAAGATGGACATATGTCCAACATGTGCTGAGAAGAGACAACAAGATAATTCCAAGACAGGCTCTTCTATGAGAAACACCAGGATACAGAAAAAAGTAAGACCAAGTGAAACACTGAAAATAACAATTATAAGAGAAGCAAAGTTGGCAGACATAGACTCATTAGATAAGATAGGACATCTCGCCAAGATTAGAGATGGGTGGCCAAGAACACTACAAAGTCATTTGGGATCGCTATCTGTGATGAAAGTATCAAGATAGTAACATTTTTCACAAATTACGCTACAACTTAAATGTGTACAGTATTTGTTGTTAAAATGTGATTGTTTTAGGGTCCAATTTATCACATTTTTTATATATTTCTTCTCATAAACATTACTCGGTGAAAGTATCAATGGCTCAGAAGCTAACTATTCTAGAATATTCATGCGTGTGTGTGTGAGTGTGTTTGTGCGTATTTGTATGTGTGTGTTTGTGTGTGTATGTGTGAATGTGTGTGTTTGTGTGTGTATGTGTGTGTGTTTGTGTGTGTATGGGTTTGTGTGTTTGTGTGTATATGTATGTGTGTGTGTGAGTGTGTGTATGTGAGTGTGTTTGTGTGTGTATGTGTGTGTGTGTGTGTGTGTGTGTGCAGTGTCACAATTTAAAGCACTCCAATAAAATGTCAATCTCTAGAATAAGTGAAGCGCAGTTTCCTCAGAACATCTTCTTTCACAAATAGAGCAGGGAACAGGCAAATAACTGCAGTGCTGCGGTAAAGCTGGTTACAGGAGCAAGTAGTGGGGTGCAACGTACACTCATACAAGGTATGGTGACAGCTTTACAAATAAAGGAACACAACAAAATGCTGACGTTCCGGCAGATATAACATTCTAACTTACTTATTTGCACAAATTATCTAATTTTATCCTCCAACATGTAGTACGTCTCCCTTTCATTTCATCTCTTATCTCTGAGTTTATTTCTTCTTGATTTACTTGTCCTGCTCATTCTAGATGTAGTATATAAATTGACATTTCGAGTCGTAGCCGGCCCATAGGGCGTAGACCAAGATACCCCTTCTCTTATCAAAATTTTTTTTCTAGCAGTTTCCAATTCCTTTAAAGATATTTTATCAAATCTCGCCATTTGTCTCTGTTCTGTGCAAGCAGCTCTATCTCATTGAGGGAGCCGAATCCTGCTGCTCTTGCCTCTCTCATCAATGTTCTTCTTAGTGTCTCTCTGGGTCTTCCTCTTTTCCTCTTACCTGTTGGTTCCCATTTGAGGGCTTGCTTTGCTATTCGGTTAATGTCTCTTCTCATCACATGTCCAACATATGACCATCGTCTTTTCTTTATTACTGAAGATATTAGTGGTTGATTGGCGATTTCTCTAATTTCCTCGTTTGTTTTGAATTCGTTCCACTCTATACCAAGTGTGTTTTCATCCCGTTTTCATTACTTATATGTAGTATAGTTTACTTTATTTCGTTATTCATTTGTGCTGTTCTCATTTCTTAGGAAGGCCGCATGTAGGCCGAAACGCCAGTATTTTTGTTGTGTTCCTTCTTTGTAAAGCTGCCACAAATAGGGTAGTACGGGTTCGATCCTGTCTCGGACCATATATTGTTCTTTGTTTTTTTTTTCTGTTGTTGATTATTTGTCATTTTTTCCGAGTGCTGTAAACATACATCTTCCTCTGAATTGATTTACCACAAATAGAGCAGCATTTTGGGATTAAAACCTCTTCAGCGATTAGCTATTGTTACACATTTCGATATTTAGACCAGCTTGCATCACCAACAAGACGATTCGTTTGAGGACATCGCAGGCTCCCCACAGTTTGACACGCAAAGTTTGCAACTAAAATAGCCCTTTAAGATTAAAACAAATAACTGTCCTTTTCTTACAGACGTAAACACACATTTAAATGCCTTGTGTATCACGTTTATCCTGGTTAATGGGGAGGGATTATGAAGTTCATTGCACATATCGAGCATTAGAAGGCGCTCGTTGATCGAACGGTTGGATAAAAGGTTCAGCAATGTGTCTTAAGTAAAATTTTGACTAAATATTGAAATAAATTTCCCGTGAAAAAAACATTGCGAGTTTTCTTATCTTCTTCCTGAATTTAGTATCGTTTGATCCTTAGCTGAATATCTCCTCCTCTTCCTGCACATCCTCCTCCTCCTCTTCCTCATCATCATCATCATCAAGTAACATGTCTGCTAACGTAGGTGATCATGTCTCTTCACAACTTTCGATTTCGACAGTTATTTATCATTTCTGTTGCTGACCTTCTGCCAAGCCATTCTCTTAAGCTGTCTGGTATCTTTTCTCTTTGCTTTCCTCTATCTCTTCGTCCCTCAATTTTTTTCCAGTTGTTGCAATATATTTCAGCTTTCCCCTTCGCATATGGACAAAAAATGATGATTGTTTCTTCCTAATATTGCAAATTAGCTCTCTTTTTGCTTTCAGAAGTTTTCATTACTCTTCTTAGGTGTCCAATGAATTCTCAACATTCTTCTGTAAGACCACATTTCTACAGCCTCCAGTTAATATATCCTAGACAGTGCCAAAATAAGGTGAAACTGCTTCGCATCACGGTAATTTGTTTAATTCTACTATTGGGGTTGAAATTAAAATTCAGAGCCAAATATCCCGCAGCGACAGCACCGTGCATGCGGTGTTTATTCACCAGGCTGAACAAAAATCAATGGTACTCCCCAAACGTGGATACGCAGCCGTAAAGATAACCATGACCTTGACCGTTGCGAGACAAGAAGTAAAGATGACAATGGAGAGAGTTAGGACTTAAAAATGGCGAACATTACATCATATGTTGACCACGTGTAAAGATCAACAGCATTAATTGAATGCGCGTTAAAAGCATGCCAGGAGTTTGACAGGAAATCGCTAAGAACAAACTCAACGCAATCAGATTGATTGCAAGTTGGGAGTCATAAATATTAGATTTTATAATATCCATGTCAACATATATTACGTGAATCTGTCAAGACGCGATTCTTTTTTAAAGCTTAGAATGTTCAGAATACTTTAATAAATTGGTGTGTCTGGTGTGTGCGAAAACTAGACCAGGGTCAGATTGCAATAGTGACCATGTACCAGTTGTGGGAAAGCTTAGAGTAAAATTAAAAGCAACAAAACGAGCGTCAGTTAACATCAAATTAAATTTAGATTTACTCAAATCAGACAAGAAGTTGCAAGACAAATATAAAATCACAATTCAGAACCGGTACAATGCAATAGAGAAGATACAAAGCATTGATGAACAGTGGGAATTGCTAAAAGAATCAATGCAACAAACATCAAAAGAGTTCATACCACCAGTGAGGACAAATTCAAGAAAGAAATGGATGACAGATGACATTTTGCAGCTAACGGATACGAGATGAAGAAAAAAAGAAAATAAAGATGAGTATAAGAGATTAAATAAAGAAATTGTATTAAAATTAAATGAAGCAAAAGAAGCATGGCTAAAAATGAGATGCAAAGAGATTGAAATGCAACAAAAAGGAGATGCCATATAAGAACAAATAGAAGAATTAACAGGAAGAAAAACGCAATAAAAAACTGGATGTTTAAAATCAAAGAAAGGAGAACTGTTGATTAAACAAAGAAAGCATAAGGGAACGATGGACATAATACATTAAAGATCTTTATAATGATGAACGAACGGAAGTAAATATTAAGGATAATGGAGAAGAACCAGAAATACTCAAAGAAGAAGTGGAAGACGCCTTGCGCAATATGAAAGCAGGAAAAGCTCCTGGACCAGATAATATAACTAAAGAAGAGATTGAAGCCATGGGTGATTTTGGAATAGTAATAATAACAAAAATATCGAATGATATCTACAACACCGGATGTACAATGTACATTTTTTCAGACACAGCCTTTAACGGTTCCTGAGGTCTATACGCCATTTTGACCGGAAGTTCTAAAAAAAGGATAGAATGGGGAAGGCAAGTCGGCACTCAAAAATGGCCTGTTAAAGTCGAATGTGTTGGGACGAAAGGCGCAAATTAACCATAACACGAAGCATCTACGCTCACTTAACGTTTTTTAAGAGCAGGGAACGAAGAGGATTATCCATTCCTTTAATAATCATCTGGTGAACGCAAGCAAAAAGGAAAGAAAGAAAGAATAATAATTGCTGAATTAAATAAAAATCATTTTCTCCTTGAAGATATAACAACAAAAAGGTTGTGTGTTGTCACCAGATTTGTTTAATATTTATAGTGAGATTATTTTAAGATCCATAAGGGGCATGCATGGAATAACAATTGGAGGTCATAATATAAATAATCTAAGGTATGCTGATGATACAGTATTAATCCCTAAGAGTGAAAATGAGTTACAAGAAATGTTGGACATTATAGTGAAAGAAAGCAAAAATAAAGGACTCAGCCTTAATGGCAAAAAGACAGAGGTAATGGTAACAACAAAGAAAAAGACATCACCTCAGTGCAAAATAAAGACAAGTGGAACAATATTAAAACAGGTAAATGAATTAAAATATTTGGGAACTTTGTTAACCTCAGACGGAAGATGTACAAAAGAGGTGAGATGCAGAATGGCTCAGGCAAAAGCAGCTTTCCAAAAAATGAGGAAAATACTATGCAATCCATTTTTGACAATAGAAACAAGAAAAAGAGTTCTTAAATGTCACGTAAAGCCAATCTTAACATATGGATGCGAGTCATGGACACTAGGACAACAGACAAGAAAATCACTGGAGTCTGTAGAAATGTGGTTTTACAGAAGAATGTTGAGAATACCATGGACAGCTAAGAAGAGTAATGAAGAGGTTCTGAGAGAGGTCAAAGCAAAAAGAGAGCTAATTTCCAATGTTAGGAAGAGACAATCATCATTTTTTGGCCATGTAATGAGAAGAGAACAACTGGAATATATTGTAACAAATGGAAAAATTGAGGGACGAAGAGATAGAGGGAAGCAAAGAGAAAATAATAACAGACAGCTTAAGAGAATGGCTTGGTAGAATGTCAACAACAGAAATGATAAATAGCTGCCGAGATCGAAAGTTGTGAAGAGACATGATCACCTACGCCACTAGGCCCGGTACTTGATGATGATGATGATAACAACAAATGTTAAACTTGGAATCGAGATAGTAATATCATATCGAGATGCCAATATCATATTGAGATACCATTGATATCAATGTCTTCCGTAATTTGTGGAGCTAGCTTGATCAACAGTTCTGACAGTCTTCGTCCTCATTCCGTTCATGATGAGGCGATTCGTTATTTCTGGGACCTGTGGCAGAGCTTTGTGGAAAGTGCTAGATAAAACTAATTCGAACTCGGAAGAGTCTGATGTTGTGCTGGAATGAGCACGCTGAGATCGATATTCGATATGATTTCCTTCAGATCAAGTTATAAGAAAAAAAAAAAAAAACAAGATTATCCGTTAATTATTTTTTGCGATTACAAAGACTTGTAGTTTTCATATATATCTGGCGATTATCTTTGTGTGGATATTATCTGGGGCGTGCGGGGGCTGGGGGGATTTAGATACAAGACTCCGGCTTCTAGAAAAGAAGATCGGGGGTTCGGTTCCCACTACAGGCGATGAGATTTTTTTTTTAATCGAATTCATGCTTTCTTCATGGCTGTACCCTACCCTGGCTTCCAGGTAGAGATATTATAGCTCGTTTCAAATCACTTGCCCAACTTCAAAACGCTATTGTTCAGTAACCGTTTGTTAAAAACTGTTGAAATTTTCCAAATGTTATTAAAATGCAAAAGACCCTTTAAATGTATATTTAACAAATATCTTGCAGCTGCAGTTTTCTTAAAGCGGCGAATTTCTTTGATGTTTGTCAAAATTGTAAATTGTGAACCCCTAAAGATTAGAAATTACCGTAGTTGCTGGTCTATGATTAATTTTCACTAGGTAAAGGCGTGGCCGTAATGGGGAAATACCAGGAGAATTATTGTCTTCTCAGTTCGAGGACGGATGATAATATCAAGGTATACCTGTATGTCCAATTTTCATAGTTGTGTGGTCCTGAAAAGGACCGTTTGTTGAACTAATTTAAGGTAATATAGGGGCCAACATTGTGGGGGCTATATACTTTCATTCTGAATCAGACGAGTCTAAAAGATTAATAACTGTTTGGGGTTGAACATTCCACAAACCATCATTTTTCAAATATTCCTCTTCCTGTTTTAAGACGGTCTTCACATTCAGCCCAATAATCTTTGTCTATATTTAATAAAGCGAGATTAGCAAGAGTCTTTACATCGCGTATTTTGAATGTTGTATTTTCATCTGCCACTTGTCCTTTTAATTTTGCCCAGATTAGTTCTATTGGATTTAAATGAGCATGGTAAGGTGGCAGCATCAAACTTATATGACCGTGCTCTTTGATAATCTTATCTATTTGAAAAAATCTTTGTCCTTTGTTTTTGCTTTACTAGAGATAGTAATTCAGGTTTTAAGTACATGTTATTAAATTGCATGTGCTCCTTTGTGAGCCATATCTTAATAGCATTTTTGTACTGGATGACGTCGGGACTTTATCTTCAAGTGCAACAATGTTGTGGTACGCTGCATTGTCCATTATTAGGCAAGATGGTCGATCTAGTGATGGGAGAACAGAATTTTCAATCCAATGTCTAAATATGTGACCATTCATCTCAGAGTGATAATCCCGATTGTCTATGGATTTTGAAAGAAAAATGAGCTCTGCATTCTGTATTAGTCCATGTTGCCGACTACCTGCATGAGCAATTATCAAGCGCTGTCCTTTGCTGCTAGGTATTAATCTCTTAATCTTTCCATCTGAATACTACCATTCCCTTTGGTTAGTGTGGTGAGCATTGATCCATGTTTCATCCAAGTACACAATATCATAACCTTGCTTGCGCACCTCTTTTACTTCACGTAAGTACTTGCTTCTCATGACTACTATATGTGGCTTCTCACAGATGATGTTTCGTCCATTGGAATACTTTCTGAATGTAAAGCCTGCAGCTCTCACATTCCTCCATAATGTAGACTTTGATATTTCAATACTGTTGTTCTTTTTCAGCGAAACTTTTAATTTTCTTATTGTAACAGTTTCATTCATACCCAACATTTTGCGAATTTCACGTCTACACCTATGAATGAACGGAAATGGAACACACAATTTCTCAAGTGTCTAATTGTGTCAAAAAAACCACGGCGAAAGCGTTCAACCACGTCAATTTTACCGTGTATGGATTTTTACTCGCTATTTTTAACTTAAAATACTGTAAACATTAAGTTTTGACTACATCAATGGGTCGTTATAAATTTATATAAATCAAATAAGCAACAATAATAACCAAATGTTTTTTTTTTAATGAAATTAATTCCCTGTTGGGTTCTAATCATTATAACTTGACATGCAAATTTTGAACAACTTACAACAAGCGGTTAAAAAGCTATCGATTTTAAAAGTTGGGCATGAGTTATGAAACAAGCTATAGATGTTTAGATGTCTTTGATAACTACGTAAATACAGGAGGTCCCGTGTGCATTTAGCGCACGTTAAAGAGCCCTTGGCTTTGGAAATCGGAACAAATAGGCCAAACAAATGGCTACCCACCGCGACAAATTAATAGAAAAAAAACCCAAAAAAGTTAAAACTCTCGATGATGAAAATGAGAGTATCTTTGAGGACGGAGATCATCTGCCTGTGTGGCGAGGGACATCTGAGCACATGGCTGCGGAAGTGGAGAAAACAAAAGAAGACAAATAAATTTATATTCGCGTAAAATTCAGTCCCGAGGGACTTCACTAGAGTTAGCTGGCCCCCCTAAAGCAAATAAAACATCAGTCGCGTTGTTCTAGATTATTTCAAACAAGTGAAGTGAAGCTTTTTTTTTTTTTTTTTTTTTTTTTTTTTTGCATCGCTCATTTGTTCTTTTGTAAAGTATTTTGATTAAGTTTATTTGGTTTTTTTTTTTTGTTTTCTCCTTTTATAAAATACTTTCATGAAATTTGTTTAATTATTCTTTTGTAAAGTACTTTAATTAAGTTTACTTTTTTTTTTTTTTGTTAAGTTCCTTTGCACAGTATTTTCATTATTTTTTGGTGAAGTTCTTTTGCAAAGTACTGTCATTACGTTTCTATGTTGTTTTTTTTTTGCAAAGTACTTTCATTGAGTTTATTTTTTGTTAATTAAGTTCTTTTATTCAGTAACTTGTGGAAGAGTGCTTAACAAACCTGTCAAAATACCATAGGCAAATGTGATTGATAACACTCAAATGCAAAGAAAAATTAATGCAAGTGTTTATTAATCCACAGGGATTAAGCAATGGCAAACGAGAAAGCTTGCTAAACTACTGCAAGAATACTGGTATTTTTATTTCTATTTTAAATGTTAAACTGGTATAAGCATATCACACAATATAACTGCCTGCCCAAGGCCATCTTACAGTGTACATTTAAATACGAAATTTCGGAAAAGACGATAATCAATAAAATTTATCGATTATATCAACGACAAGACAATGAAAATATTACTGCAAAATGTCCCTAGCTGTATGTATATGTAATGACGGGCAACCGATGGATCGGGCGGACATCATCAATGCCCTCCGAGATGTGGGAAGAGCACAGGACTTCGACAAACACAGATCCACGTCACTTCTTCGGATGATAGAAATGGGAGTTAAGATGGGCACAGTCAGAAACTTAATGGGCGTGTAAGAAGACTTATCAACCAACACAGAACTGGAGGCATCAGTCGCTGGACACTGCGGGATTTGCTGAGGAGGGGATCTGAGCACCTATGGACATGTTCGGAGTGCAATGATGATGACCCGCAAATTACTCAATAACTCAATGACTCCTTTGTCCACGTCCTTGGACAATGCGTGAGTACGGGGAAATGAAAGAGCGGACATGCTGGCTAGCTGTGCTGTCGTCGAAGACAGTCAATAAATAGATCAAGCGGACGTCATCAATGCCCTCCGAGAAGCGAAAAGGAAAGTGGACTTTGATAACCATAAGTCCACGTCTCTCCTTCAGATGAAAGAGATGGGAGCTAAGATGGGTACAGTCAGAAACAAGAGGCTTAGTGGACGTGTAAGAAGACTTATCAACCAACACAGAAATGGAGACGTCAGTCGCTGGACGCTGCAAGACTTGGTGAGGAGGGGATCTGAGCACCTATAGACATGTTCGGAGTGAAATGATGATAACCCACACAAAAACTTAATAATTCAATAACTCAATATACCGCGTAATTTTTAGTGCCAATATGTTTTAATGATCAAAAGCACACTATATTGACGATATGGTCAGTATTACACCAGGCCACCTTATTTTTACCAACACAAAACGATACCTTTTCAGTGGCTGAGTGAATCTCGAGGCTGTTTCGATATAAAAAAGATGCGCCACTTCTGAACCAAAGTCCCAGATCATTCTGAACAATAGCTTGTGCACTTTCCACTTAGTCACCGCAGCTTTATATAAAAAAGAGTCAGAAGATTGTTTTCTTTTTTCGGAAATCAGGTATCAACTTCAATAACTGATTCAACTCAATAAAGGTCAAGGTAAAGTACGATACTTGAATCGGCGTCTTAACACGCGAGTTTTCACCCATATATGCTCGGCCCCTATCCAGAAGTCTCCAAACACTTCTGGACAGTGTCGCCTCAAGCATCGAAACTCACGATGCGAGGCGACATTCCTCACCTTCCCAGAGTACTACTCTGGTACCCATTACTACCAGCGGCTGGGTCGACTGCAGGGGTATTTTTTTTTTCCAACCACGAGTACAATTCACACTGCTTTTAGCGGGAATCGAACACTGGTTGTCTGAACATCGGTAGCCCATTCAGGTTAATTCAACTCAATCCCATCAGTTAATAGATGAGGTATCCTTGTTTACAAGCCACTAACCGTTATTCAGACTGAGTACTTTTTTTCTAGTATAATGGGGAAGTACAATAAATTCTTTGGGTGCCGCGGTAGCTCAGTGGTTAGTCAACTGGACAACAAAGAACAGGAGATAGGGTTCGACCCCATCGACGGCTTCTGTTTCACCCAGCCTTTAATGGGTACCGGATTTTTTTCTGGGAAAGTAAAAGCGACACGGGCGTAATACCGACCACATTACCCCAAAAATCATGTGCCGAGGGTCTGTAAAATTTATGGTCACTAACACCATTTTCCTTATACGCCACTTGGCGTGACGGGGGTACTTTACCTCTATTGGGAATCTTAAATAAACAACTACAAATGAAAAAAGAACTACTAAACACAATTCAAACAAGACAAACGAGATTTTTGGGGCATGTTAAAAGACATAGCAACCTGCTAAAAGTAATATTGGAAGGGAAAATGCAAGGTAAATGAGGCAGAGGCAGACCAAGACTAACATGAACGAGTAACATCAAAAGATGGACAAGTCAGCCTATGACAATCTGCGCCATCAAAACAAGAGACAGGGTCGAATGGCGCTCCATAGAAGCCAACCTTCGATGCGGAGACGGCACTCAATGATGATGAGATATCGATACCGATTTCAGTATTCGACCATAAAAGTAATCAACAGCTCCTTCATTGAACCAATGATGTCTTGTAGGCCCGTCACAGAAGGTCAGAGTTCAACTCCAACTGTATAGCACAAGTTGCCAGGAAAAGAAAGTGTTATACATTTACTGGTGCTGACCACAGGGCAAAGGTCATTATCTCCAAGTCTGAATTGATTATTTATGCGCTGCCGAGTTCTGTTCATATCTTATCCTGAATTCAACATTTGACCTTTTTCCTGTAAAGGCTTTAAGTGACGTCATGTCTATGGAAGTTTTATGGAATTTCGCTACAAGAAAGTTTATTATAATGGTTCTCATTTCTTTCAAAGTATCCCTTTACACTTGACTTGACTTGACTTAATCCCCTTGTTAGCCATGAGCTATGAGCTCTTTACAGCTTAATGCCTCTCGCATGAAGGCGCAGGTCCTTCTCAGTTGTACAGCTGCAGAGTACAGTGTGCTATTGATGGATGGAAGTAGTGGGAGTAACATGCTCCGTCGGTTTTGTAAATGGGGACAGTGTAGTAGCAGGTGATCTACTGTCTCAGATTGTTGGCGGCAGTGTCTGCAGATTGGATCATGTTGTGTTTTTATTCTGCTCAGGTGTTGATTGGTAGGAGCATGGCCTGTTCTCAGCTAGAATATCAGGCTTTGATCCCTTCGTTTGAGCTCCCCCACAGGGTCGAGGAGGTCTGGTTTTGTTTGATATCTGTGGAGTAGGCGTCCAATCTTTGCTGAAGCCCACATATTTAACCATTCCTCGTGGTAGTTGTTTCTCAAAATTTGCTTGCATGTTTTAAGGCTAACTTGAACAGGAAGCTGTGGTAGAGATGCTCCCAGTTTAGCCAACCTATCTGCTCTCTCATTTCCTGCAATGCCGATGTGACCAGGGAAAGATATATACACAGAAAATATATGTCAACTGCTAGATGTGTACAGTTATAATGATACAACACTGCTATGGCAATCTGGTTCCTTTAATCCAGCCTTGCATTTGAAAACTAACTTTAATGAAGGTCTAGTGATGAAGCCTTGGATGTACTCACAAGATTAGCAAACTCATTGTACGATCCATGTGAAGCCACAATAGAGGAACTATGGTTTTCCTCATTTACTGATGTGACTTTTGACTTCTGATGACCAAAACGATCAGCACTACGTTTTGTAGATGCACTTTTCTTGATCCACAAAGATCTCTTTCTCCTTACTGATTTGTTAATTGGTGTCTTTGGTGTGCAGATTTGTCTGGTAGACAGGGAGCGTGTCACTGTGGTTTGTTGATACTGATTTGTTAATTGGTGTCATTGGTGTACAGAGTTGTCTGGTAGACGGGGAGTGTGTCACTGTGGTTTGTTGATACTGATTTGTTAATTGGTGTCATTGGTGTACAGAGTTGTCTGGTAGACGGGGAGTGTGTCACTGTGGTTTGTTGATACTGATTTGTTAATTGGTGTCATTGGTGTACAGAGTTGTCTGGTAGACGGGGAGTGTGTCACTGTGGTTTGTTGATACTGATTTGTTAATTGGTGTCATTGGTGTGCAGAGTTGTCTGGTAGACGGGGAGTGTGTCACTGTGGTTTGCTGATACTGATTGTTAATTGGTAGCTTGCTTGGTGTATTTGCGGTCTTTGTTAAGTCATTCATCTTTCTGGTTTTAAGAGGGGTTTTCATAGGTGTAGCAGTTTGTGGTAATCTTTGTTTATTTGGAGTTTGAGAGACAGATTTGCTTCCATACAGCATTTCATCTTGAGTCTGTTCTGGCTTTCAGCCTAAACTGTTTCCGTTCTTCCTTATGCAGCTGGAAGTTCTCCCACTCTTCACATATTCTGGAAACTTCATTCCATTCACAAAAAAACTCCTTCTGGTTGTCATGTTCCCATTTTTTTTATTGCTTCTATCACTTCGTCATCAATCTTTGGCAATTCTTTTGTTAATTTCTTTCTGGCTTAGCTGAAGCCCACATATTTAACCATTCCTCGGTGTAGTTGTTTCTCAAAATTTGCTTACTAGCTGGATCACTAGCTTTTTCCTCAAATACTATCATCTTCTTGAAGAGTTCTTCTCTGTGAGCTATTTTTACTAAAAATTTCCTTGTGCACATTATAATACTATTGCACCATTTCCAGTTCTTTGTCATGAGCATGCAGTACTTCATCTGTGCATTCTTCTTTATTAAATGCTTTGAATGAGGCTCTCTGCTCTTTACTGAAGTAGCATTTACTCCACCAAGATGTCAGATCATTTCTAATTCCATCCACAAATTTACGCATGTTCTGAAACTTCTGAAATTCATATTTATCAATTTCAATTTTAAGTGCAGCTATCACTTTGGTCGGTTGGCTTACCACGGCAACAGCTGGGGTTCGTAATCCTGGCGAGGACACCTGGGTTTTACTAATTCCCTAAAAATTAGTAGGAGCCGCGATAGCTCAGTGGTTAGTGAACTGGACTACTACGGACAAGGGGTAGGGTTCGATCCCAACCGACGGCTCCGGGTTCACCCAGCCTTAAATGGGTACCGGATTTTTTCTGGGAAAGTAAAAGCAGCACGGGCGTAATACCGACCACATTACCCCAAAAATCATGTGCTGAAGGTCTGTAAAATATAGGGTCACTAACACCATATTTCCCTATACGCCACTTGGCGTGACGGGGGGGTACTTTACTTTTTTTTATCACTTTGGTACCATGACCTTTAATTGTTTTTTTTTTTTTTTTCAAACTCCTCTCTATCACTACTAGAAGTTTCTAGTCTGTTCCACAAGGCTCTGAGGTGCTCCCACGATGTATCAGCTTCGTTTTTCATGTCTTCATCTTTTTTGGTCAACTCTTCATGCAGTGTTTTAATCTTTTCCATATTTTGTGTCGATAATCCAAAACGGTCAACATCTTCACACATCAGATCATCTCCAAATGACGTTTACATAGAAATGAAAAGTTACGCGAAAAAAAAAATATAGCCTGAGTGAAACATGATGACTATGCAAACCACTACAACAATTTTTTTTTTAATCGATATTATGGTTAGTAGGATAGCATTACAAAACAGCGATAGATTAGGGGTTAGTGAATTTGTCTGTTGAGGACTAGATTTTTTTTTAAATTATTATTATTTTTTCCGTTCGCCGGCTTTTACCTCTGACAGAGTCCCTAGAGACTAGGAACTGAATTTTGCGTGTTAATCCGTTTTTCCCTGGCAGGCGTGTGCACAAGGGTCCCTCGCCACAGAAGCAGATAATTCCGTCTTCGGAGGTACTCATATTTTTTTTCCGTCCATGAGTAATTGACGTTTCAAGCCGGGCCTCTCTGCTGAGACCAGGGATGGTTGCCGCTGAGAGAAATCACAAATAAAAATCCTAAATGGTGCAGCCGGGATTTGAACCCACGACCTCTCTGTCTCGAGGCCGGTGTCTTGCCTCGAAACCAACCAGTTCCCCCCGAGGACAAGATATCACAGCAACATCAGATCCATACCCAACGTTTAACGTCCTTAGAAACGCAGAGAATGAAGGCTGGGTAGTCGGATGAACTGGAAAGAAGAAAGAACTATTTTCTCTTAGAAAGTTATAAGCATATGAAAATATAAAGAAAAAAATAGTTCGCGAACTGCAACTGTCTCATAAAGACACGGACATTTTATATATATCATTATATATAACTATGTTCTTAGATCATCATCATCATGTGCCATACCGGTTGGCGTAGGTGATCATGTCCCTCCACAATCTTCTATCCACAGTGCATCGTATCAGTTCTGTTGTTGACTGTTTTCCATGCCATGACATCAAGCTATCCAGTATTTTCTCTCTTTATCGTCCGCGATCTCTCTTTCCTTTTATTTTGCCAGTTGTAACCAAGTATTCCAACTTTCCTATTCTCATGATGTGCCCGAAAAATGTTGATTGCTTCTTTCTGATGTTTTTTAAGAGCTCCCTTTTTGTGTTGGCCTCTTTGAGAACTTCCTCATTGGTCTTTTTAGCTGTCCAGGGAACTTTCAACATTCTTCTGAGAAATCCCATCTCTGTGGCTTGTAATCGTCTGTTCATTTGTTTGTCTACTCTCCATGATTCGCTTCCATAGGTCAGAATTGGTTTTATATAGTACCGATGAACTCTCTTTCCCATTTTTATTGACATAGATTTGTTGCATAAGATATTTTTCATTTTCTGAAATGCTATTTTGGCCTGAGCTATTCTGCTTGTTATTTCTGTGGTGCATCTCCCATCTGATGTTATTATTGTGCCCAAGTATTTGAAACGTTGCACTTGTTTCAGATTTGTCTCGTTTCTTAGATACATCTTCAAATTGCAAGATTAAATGAGGAGGCGTTCATTTCATCAAGCAGCAACAGAGAAAAACTGCGACCTCCAACATAAACGGATGAGAAAAAGAAGACATCGTATGCTTTTGTTACAAGGAAAGTAGCATTCAATGTATTTGTAACATATACATGTATATAAATGTATAAACATAGAAAACATGTAAGTGGGAGGTACAAGATTAATACACCTACACATGTGCACAATACAATGGATGAAAGATTAGAAATACATCAAAACGCGAAGCTGCATTAAACCTGATTATAAAAGCACACTTTTTTTGTAAATATGTTTTTAAGATGGTATGCTGACCAGCTTTGTTTAAATAAAAGTAAAGTACAATATAAAATAGAACAATATTGCAGCTCATTAGACCTTCAGCAGGAATAATAAACAACAAATACACAAATAAAGTAAAAATTATCACTACATAGCTAACAATACAATTTTTTTTCAATTTTTTTTTCAATTGCACAACATAATCAAAG